>CM068833.1:7038026-7165526 GCA_028554795.2 Sinohyriopsis cumingii
TTTATCTTAACGCATATGTTGAATCTGTAATTATCCTACACATTTACATATATGGGTACCTACGTTTATGCAGATCCGAACGTTAAACTATTAAGCGACCAATCGGTATATATATATATATATATATATATATATATATATATATATATATATATATATATATATATATATATCACTTCTGTCTCTCTATTTGTTCTCTGTCTGTTTGAACAGATTTAATTGTTACAGGCCTATTTTTTGCAGGTAATTAAAACATGTTACAAGTAAATACCAACCCATAACCTCATTTACTACCAGAAACTTATTTTTCAGATGTCATCTGTAATCAATGAAGCTTTGGATACACATTTCCCAGAGAGAGAGATCAGTATCGTGGCTGAGTCAGGGCGTTACTTTGTGGCCTCAGCTTTCACATTAGCCACTAATATAATGGGGAAACGGACAGTGAAACGATATCCTAAAAACAAAGGTACCACACATGCGTACATTCGCGATGTACATAAATATATTTTTATTGCATTCATCTTTCCCGGAGTTTGGAGCTAGATATGACAACACTAATGGATCTAATCAGCTGTCACTGAATCCAAGTTTTTTTTCCCTAGGGAAAAGTTTAATTTTCTTCCTCTAATATGTCGTAGAGAACATCTGACGAGTAAAGAATGATACTCTTAACGACATGAAATTATCTTCAGAGCTTAAACAGAACATATAATATTTCTTGAATTCAGTCTCCTGTTTTGGGTCTTGTTTGCCAAAATGTGCAGGTTTGCGTCGAAACCTTTCGAGAACGTTTTCTCTCACTAAAATTCAGATCATATAGTTGAAATGCAAGAACATGTTAATGTAATAAATTTGAACATGTTTACTCTACATTATTAATTGCAAACTCAGGATATCCATGCTATAAGTGCATACTTAATTAATTGAACTCGTATGCAATAATGTAAACACAATGATTTCGGTTTGGTTAACCGCCCACCAATTATCATGATATTCGTGGGAAAGCTAGACTACGGCTTTAAAGTAGCAACAAAATATGAACAATGCTGTTATTCAGAGACTCGTTCACTACTTTCATACATCACTCGTTTATTCGTATGTTTGTTTTATTAATTATCGTATTAATCGAAAGCACATTTATTCTGGCATATTAATTTACCTAGAATATGACGTTAGTTGATTTTAACCTTTATACAATGATTTTAATAATGAATGTTACCGTATAACGAAAAAATAAAACGCAAACTACTTCTGCAGTAAAAACAAAATTAAAATCCTAAAGTCTGATATAGCTAATTGTGATTGTAAAAAAGTATACGCATGTAGTACAAGAAGGCATTCAACAAGCAGACCAAGATTCGAAAGCAAAAGTGTTCGTAACAGTCCAATTGGTCGAGTAAATCAAGACAAAACTCTCGCACCAGTCAGTGTGCACACACGATGCTGAAAACAGTTTTACTGCGAAACGAAAAAAAGCACAACTCTTGCAATAATCGTCGGACACTTTTATCTTCATCCATTTAATTAATTTAATCATCGGATACTTTGGAAGGATGTGTTTATCTTCATCCATTTAATTGTAAACAAAAAAGCTACACAAAAATCTAAAAATTGAGATCTTAGTCACACTCATGAGATTTGGTTGGAAGGATGCATGCAGTAATGATAATTTGAAGACCTGTCGCCTTGGCGACGTGGTGAGTTACGGGAGGAGAGAGTAGTAATTATTCTTAATCATGGAATATAGTCGAAGAAAATGAAACTGTTTGTCTTTGTCCTAATGTAAAGAACAGTTTGTATTTTATTTTATACAAATTACCTTTCACTATAATTGGCAACACATATTTGTATGGATAATGTTTTCGAGAGAAATAATATATAAACTGATGAAAGACGAAATTTTGTTTGGGGCGAATAAAATGTCGCCATCAAATATCTTCTTCAGTGTTTGTAGAATATGCCCAATGCATTTCGCTCTCACGTTTCTAGCAAAATATTTAAGGGCCATACGAAAGAAATTTGTGTTCAAATTGAGTATTCTAATTACAGACGGAAATATTGTCGACCCCCCGGACCAACAAATGGTAGAGGACAAAATGTATTATATAAATGACGGTGTTTTCCAGTCCTTCATGTACTACTTTCTATTTCACGCGGAGACGGAGCTTACTCCTTTTACTCTAAAGGTAAAAAGGCTAATTTTGATAACACAATTTCTGTACTTAAATATAAACTCCGCTTGACGCTAATTTGGATCATTCAATTTTTGTATTTAAATATGGACCCCACAAGACGCTAAATTTTGATCATAAATATGCACACCCATAGAAGCTTTCTTCGAACTTACAATTATTTATATAAGATCAATCCTCACCCAACAATTATTTTGATCAGGCAAATTGTGTCTTTAATAATGACATTTAACGATAATTTCAGTCATGCAAGTTCTGTATTTAAATATGGATCCTACTTTATAAAGTTAGATGAGTACAATAGTAATCACGCTGTCCGCCCACCAGTAAATTGGTTTTCGCAATAATCTTTTGATAATTTCTGCAAATTTCACGAGGCCTTATATTGATGATATCCCTAAGAAGTTGCCAAACAACCTAGTTGATCATTATTGAGAGGAGTAGTCACCCTTTGTTGCATGTCATCGAAACTTTCTTTTCCGCGACTTGTGTTTTATTTTGTAAGATAACGGCATGTTTAACATATTATCGACTTAAAAAAAACGTGAAAGGAAGAACTATTATTTTTCACAAAGACACAGTGAGTGAACCGACACGCAATCAGATGAGAATTAATTAATGTGTCGACCAACGGGTGCTTCTGCTACGTGCGAATGTCTGTGTTAGCGATTCTTTTGGGATTTTTTGCATAAACAAAGGGGTAGAAGGGATGGTGCGTGCAGGCAAAGCGGATCCGGGTTGGATTCTAAGTAGAGATTAAATTGAAAAGTATCTATCTATCTATCTATCTATCTATCTATCTATCTATCTATCTATCTATCTATCTATCTATCTATCTATAATACTAATAGCAACAAAGAAATATCAAAACGTCCGATTTAAAGTACTGTCTTTACAACTGTGGAAAAAGTCTCGTATAAGTACTTGCGTACACAGGATGTAGTCTCATGAACATGAAACTCGTTCCCTTACATAATCTTACACGCTTACAATTCAAGCACCAGTTTCTATTTGGCTTATGTTTAAAGGACTATACAATGATCGTATTGTTATATGTCAGCAATAAATACGAAACAGCTTCGCGTTAGTCATGTGATCCGAGTATTTATAATATGACTATAAATTAGTTATATTAGAAATTCTATTTCTTTTTTCCCTTGGTGGAAAGACCGTATGCGTTCCCATCGGGTTCGTTCTTAAAATCATGAATGTCATAACAATGCCTGGTAAATATGCTGATAAAAGTGTTCTCTATTTGCAGGACGCGGAATCTGGTACATTGTTCCGGAGTACACTATGGGGTTCCACGTGCGCAAATGTAGACTGTATAATGGAGGACGTGCTGCTACCAGACCTACACAGTGGGGACTGGATATATTTCCCTAATATGGGGGCGTACACGTCGACTATGTCAACAGCTTTTAACGGGATGCTGAAGCCTATGGTGTGCTTTTTCTGTCGAAAAGATGCATGGGGATCGCTGAACTCAAACGCAGTTTATTAATACACAAATAAAAAATATGTATAGACAGTAACGGCCTTGGATAACAAGGGACCCGATTTGTATCATTTTGGTGGGTTTCACTGGATGTACGCGCAGGAAACCCTATGAGCATGGTATTGGAAATAAAATTTTAAACAAGTTTTTGTATGATATTGACCGTAACATATCTTCCATCGCTTTAGCATTACTTTCTTTGTATAGATCGATTTAAAAAAAAACAAATTGTTTTGATAGATAGATAATGTGTGTAGGGTGTGTGTGTGTAAAATTATGTTCAAAAGACTGTTAACTCGACAAGAAAGTACTTTTATAGCTTTTCCTCGTGAGTGTTCAAGTTTATGTCTTGCTGGTGTGATGACCTGTAATTCGAGTAGTGGTAAGCAGGTTACCTCATGAAACAGCTGACGTTATAAATCTTTCTCTCCTCATACTTGGAACATTTCAATAGATGAATTATGTTATATGCATGTTCTGTAATCGGATACCTTTGAAAAGAGACTTGGATAAGAGAATACCACCTATCGCAATTTTAAATAGTATTAGTCTAATCAAGTTTCAAGGTTGTTTTTTACAAATCAGATACAAAACAAATACAACAAACTATAACAGTCAGACTACAGTACAATGGAACATGAAATAATTTACATTATTTCGCACATCATAAAAAAGCTATTAACGATACTGTCATAAATTCGACTTTATAAATATTTTACGAGTTTAGAATAAAAGCAACAGTGCCGTTTTATTTACGGATATAATGCCTATTTCCATACCAGTGTTGATCGGATACGACTGCAGTGGAAGATACTGTCTGTACGATGGAGGAAGTGCTTCTTCCAGACATGCGCAGTTACATTGAATACAAATTGATCATTTTGACTAAAATAATAAGTGTTGTTACATGCACAGCGTACAAATAATACGATTCAAGATTAACAAAATGTACTGATGTTTCCAGACAAATTTCAAGGATGATACTCATGAAAGGAACATCGTTAACCGTGATTAAATGACGATTATAACTGGTGCATGAGGAATGAGTAAATACCGTTTTTGATGCTGGCATGGACAGAACTTAACATTATCTTAAATTATCAGCCCATCCCGAAGATCTCGTAATTTTATAAGGTCAGTCTACAACAGACGTGCTTCGATCAAACGGTAGCATGGGCAAGATTTGATTGTAACTAAGCCGTTCGTTCTGCGACATTTTTGCTTCAATAATGAGAGTATGATTGCACATGGGAAGTAATTTTCATTGTCCTTGCCTTGCACTCGGCGGGCCATATATTAACTGTACTGGGCCTCTCCTGGGCCAATGTTATATTACAGAAAGAGAGATCAGATTAATGAAAATCAAAATTCGATTCAAAACAGAATTTTGAATTATGTAAATAAAGTAGCTGCTTTAGAATTAATCATATGGATGGAAATAAATTGACATAATGCTGCAATAATCCATGTTGCTAATCATTTAAAATGCAAATGCATGTCTAGATCGTTGTACTCTTGTCTTCTTGACAGCGACTAAAGAAAATATATCACGAAGAGAAGAGAAATGTAGTGCGTCTGTGTGATTTGCTTCTTTAACGTAGCTTTACAAATAATTGCAGTCATATCGCTACGATGTCAGCAGTGTGGTAGTTTATAGTGATGTACAGCACTGGGGCATCATGCCGTAGACATGTAGAATGATGTCCCACCCAGTCACATTATCCTGACACCAGGCCGCCCAGCCCTAAGACTAACCTATTAATGCTGAGCGCCAAGCGAGACAGCTGTTAGTACCATTTTTATAAGTCTTTGGTATGGCTTGGCCGGGATTCGAACCCGCGACCTCCCACTCTAACCACTAGGCTCATGGATCGGTCAGTTCTACACATTGCTTGTCAAGTAATGGTATTGTTTCAATATACTTATCATATTTTATTTATTCAATATAACCAATAATATTGTGACACAACGTTAAGGTAAGCAATCTTCAATAAATCACCCATTGCTTATACGTCGCCTTAGCCACATGTATGAATCAAAGAAGGATGAAGTTGCAACAGTGTTAGAGACGTGTTTACCAGCCAATAATTGCTTGCACGAAATGCACGACTGATGACATGACGGTTTAGTATCCAAATGCAGCTCGCATATACAATTATATAAATATATATATATATATATATATATATATATATATATATATATATATATATATATATATATATATATATATATATATATATATATATATATATATATATATATAACCTATAATGCATATTTCCATACCAGTGTGGACCGGATAGAACTGCAGTGGATGCTACTGACTGTACAATGGAGGAAGTGCTTCTTCTAGACATGCGCAGTTACATTGAATTAAAAATGATCATTTTGACTAAATGTGTAAGTGTTGTTTATTGCATAGAGCATAAATAATACGATTCAAGATTAACGAAATGTAGTGATGAGAACGTGATATTGATCACATGATGTAAAACGGGCATGCGCGCTCAGCAAGCAACAGAGGCTAAGAGTATGAGAGAAGGACAGAAACATTCAGACATGTTAATATTTATAGGTGACCTGATTCAGAGCCTTGTGAATTTATGCTTGGACATACTCGTCTCCAAATGCTGTTTTAACTTCGTATCATTGACATAATGTAATATCCCATGAAAAAGGTACTCGTACCATTATATGGACACGGATGTATTTTGGTCAATGGTTCCTAACCTGTGGGTCTCAGACCCTCGGAGGCAGCGGGGCTATTATAAAGGGTACTAAACCTATTAGCAACTATGAGTCTGCGAAATCGTCTGTTAAAATTAAGAAGAAAGGATCCTTAATCTGAAAGATGCGGAACTACAGCTCTAGGTTACTTGATTTATATTCAACTTCAAGGTTTATTTCCAGTTTAAAATTATTTCTTGTCGCACACTCAACATAACTTCACGTATAAAGAGAGAGAGAGAGAGAGAGAGAGAGAGATAAAACGAGATTTGCATCTTTACTCGTTACTTTCAAATAGTAATATATACATTAATGTGAAATCTAGACATGTAGAAACTTACGGACGAGATAATTTACATATTTTTTGTTTATTCCTATATTTTCACATGTATGAATATGATATTTCCCATCATATTATTTTCTGTGCCTAGTTATACCCCCATTAAGACAACTTCAGATATATCAATTGAATATTGCTTAAATCGTTTGACCCGACACCGTTTGCATCTCACTGAAGTTATGTCCCCTTACTTCCTTGAGAAGAAGAATAAACCCCATGTGATGCATTGATGAATTGGACTTGCTTTTGCTGTCACATGTAACCAAATTGTCAACAAAATGTTGGAAATGTCACTTACCACTTAGGTCATCCCATTCCAACTGCAATCCTAAGTTAAGTGAATGAGGAAACGGACATTGGGTGTATTGATGAAAAAGGAGCTAAATCTCCGAAAGAACGACTCTGGAGCAAGTTTGGTAAATAATAAATATAACATTTTCTTTTCCCGATTAAATACCGGATATATTTCATCTTGTGGCACCAAGACTTATATCGTTATCACGTTTTGGTTTCTACCACTCCAATAAATATATCAGGAATCTAATCAAGAGTTATTTATTAATAATTAAGTGTGGAATTTCATCAACGATCTAGAGAGTACATTATCAATAGTCTGCCGTTGAAACGATAATTATATGCCTATTGAAAACTCTGTTAGATGCGTGTATATTTATACGCCACAGACCAACCACATTATTGGTATGTCGACTTGCTTTAAATCATACAACATTTAAAAATCTATTTTATGAGGGCTCAACACACACACAAACACATACACGAGTGATGTAGAAAGTTCGCCTTTGTGATCATTGCCATCTCTTCCCTGTCCTAGTGTGTTCGAGTCTCGACTTAGGCTAGTGTGGATGTGCGAGAAAGCTCGCTAGAAGCTTCCACTCGGCATGTGGTTCTTACTGGGGTTTTCTCGGGTATGTTCCTCCACCAGTTAAAATTGTAGCCTTCTATCGTGTGCTGAAAACGGCGTTAAAACACCACGACCATCACCACCACCACCACAACAACACATACATGAAGGAAAGAGGACATTGGGTGAGAACCCTGCAGATGAATAAAAGTACAGATGTCCTGTTTGCTATATAATATGGGGAATAACACTTGTCATCTCTTATAAATTAAAAGGTTTCATTTTATTAGCTTTACGAAGTGAGTGAACGAAGATATAGTTTGTGCCATATTTCGACGCCTTTTAAAGTCTTTGCTGGTCCTGTCTTCATGAAAGTAGTATTTTGTCCACATTACTGTGTCTTTTTTCATCTCCAACACTATTTTCCCTTAGTAGTATTTGGCCTCGTACCTTTTCCTTCTTTTACTTCGTTTTGGAAATTCATTTTTTTAGTTTATTAATCACCGCGTACCTCTATTTTGCACACATGAGCGTATTACCCAATTCATTCCATCCTTTAGAAAAATATGTTTTATGCGAGGTTTAGTTGCTTTCATACAACTTTTGGTGATTATACATACAGTACATTCAATTGTGTTTACAAGATTTAGTGTGCACGCATTTGGTGTCTTTCTTCATTTGGTTTGGAAGCATTTGTTTGTATACTGTTCAACATTATCGGCACAAATCTGGTGTATAAACATTTGGTGTACTGGTATGTGGTGTATGCTTTGATATTGTGTACCTGCATTAGTTGTGTACACATTTGGTGTGAACGAGTTTAGCGCATGCTTTTGGTGCACACACTTGGTGTGTGCGCTTTGATATTGTGAAGTTGGTATTAGTGCGGACTTTAAAGCTTTGTTCACATTTATTGTGATGCAACTAGATTAAAACTAGTTCCAGCACAATGGGCTAGACTGGTTGTGTAGAACAATAAAATAAAGCTTTATTTCGACGGTAATACATATATAAAATAAATCTGATTTCGTGATAGACCAAATTTGCGTTAATATTTGAAACGATTAAATTTGATATTTGTATTTAAAAGTTTTGGTCAGATACGATTTCAGTATGAGCTGTTTCCTCTCCAGCCATCGCTAGTGTTTGTAATGGCAGAATGGTTATTCTAAGGAGCTTTCAGATTACACTGGTTGATGTGCCTCCTTTTCGAAGTAAAATGGTGATATCGTCGGGCACACCAATAACAATCTTCACTCCCATATGACTGTCGGTAATACCAATCATCACTCCCATATGACTGTCGGTATAGTCCTTCTTGCATACTATTTCCATATCGTAATTTGTCCGAGTTATTACAGCCGTCTTTTATTGTTTTCTAGACTTTTATTATCGAGTACTATTAACTCCTGTTAAACATCAGTAGTGAATAGGGATACCCTACGGACAATGGGAATTAGCATTAAAAACACCCTTGGGACACTCTACGGACAATGGAAATTTAACATGGCGAAAAATCGTGGGACAATCTACGGACAAGGGGAATTTAACATGGGAATAAATCGTGGGACAATCTACGGACAAGGGGAATTTAACATGGGATTTTTTTTTTTTAAATTTTTAAAAAAAGGGGTAGGCAATTCAAAGACTATCTCTTTTCGAGAAATATGGCTGGCCCTGAAAAGGGCCTTTGGGTTTTCTTCTTCTTCTTCTAATTTTTTCTTTTCCTCCACCAAGTTCTTATTTTATCTCTTATACTCTTCTTCTCTTTCTTTTTTTTCTTCTCCTCCTCTTCTTTCTTCTTCTCTTCCTCCTCTTCTTTCTTCCTCTTTTCATTTTCTTCTTCTTTTTCAATTTTTTCGTTCCATTTGCGTATTCTTATTCTTTCCTCTTCATCCTCCTTCTCCTCCTTGATCTCTTTCATGACACCACTAATCTTGTCCTTTGCTTTCCTTAAGTTATTAATTTCCATCTTCACACGATGGGGACTATAGGAATAATGGTCTTCAACCAGTCTTATTAGCATCTGTTCCATTATTCCTAAGTTGTCTAAAACGTCTTGCAAGGTTTGTAATTTGTCCATTTGGTTTGACGCCATCTTCTTCTTTGTATTCTTTGCAGAATGGTTTGAACAACCAATACTGTGGGTTCTTATACGAAAAGCGCGAACGTGAAGGAAAACATCCCCCTAAAACATAAAATGGATCTTACCTAGATGATGACCCAACATCGCGCGGACGTGAAGGAAAACATCCCCCTACTTTCTCATTTCATATAATATAACCTTAACTGTACTCTCCACATTTGCTAAGAAACCCATCATCTACTATTCACACAAACATACCTTAGCTCTTACAAACACACAAACACACTAACACATACCCTCACAATATCTTAATAAAGAGTTAGTGTTTATTTTCACACTACTCTACCTACACACATTGGCAAATCGATCGTTATTTCTTTTCTAGAGTATTGGGTAGCCCTTAAAAGGGCTGTTTTTTTTAAACTCCAGATGCACCTATCTAATGGTTGCACCTTCCTGGCCTGGCGCCGCACACGCATCTTCTTCCCCAGTCTTCTTTCACCTTTCTTCTGGGGAGCGCAGAGGGAGGATGATTCGCTTCAGCACCCCAATCCTCTGTTTCAGGAATATTAAACGACATCATCTCTTCTCTTTTCTTTTCCTCCTCTTCCCTCTGTCTTCTCTCCTCTTCTTCCTTCTGTATTCTTGCTTCTTCTACGATAGCCTCCGCTGATAGTTCGTTTACTATGCGCCTGGCATATTCCAGGTGCATCTGGAGTTCTAACAGTTTCACTATTCTGCTATTCATTCTTCTGGCTGTGTTGATCAATCAACAAGGTTAGCTAGACTGCCCAGCGAGTTTCAATTTATAGTGAAAGCCCGGACGTGATGGAAAACATCCCCCTAATAACATAAAATTGATCTTACCTAGATCATGACCAAAAAAACCAACAACAACGCGCGGACCTAAAAGAAACACTCACTCACTTTTTTATGCTACCCATCACTATTGTAAAATTTTTTATAAATCACTTCAATAGACTATCCACATAAGCAAAGCAATCCAATCTAACCCCAAATATACACCTCAAACACCAAAAAAAGACATAATTTTAATCTACTATCCTCACCAACCTACTTTATCACTTACTAACACACAAACACACAATCCTATACACAAACACATACCCTCACATTTTTTAAGAAAGAGTTAGTGTTTATATTCACACTACTCTACCTACACACATTGGCAAATTAATAGTTATTTCTTTTCTAGAGTATTGGGTAGCCCTGAAAAGGGCTGTTTTTTTGTTTGCTATGGCATTCTTTTTAGTTTCTAAGAATGCGATGTCCTCTGAGGATAGGCTTTCTGGCGATAGGTCTGCTTCTTCGGAAAGAGAAGAAGAATTCTTTGGTGTCGATACGACAATCGACAAAGCCTCTGTCAGCTTCAGGTTGCTGCTGCTGCTGTTGCTGTTGTTGCTGCTGTTGCTGCTGTCTCTGAAGTCTGTACTTCTCTGTCCATTCTTCTTTTTCCCTGTTCGTTTCTTCTCTGAAGAGCTCTTCTATCAGGTCTTCAGTGATTTTTAACATTCTCACATTCTCTATTTCTTCTGGCTTCGGTATCAGACTGTGTCTGACCCTATGCAAATTCACGTAGGCTTCGTTGAGCTTAGCTAGTTTGGAGCACATCTTCGGAGGAGGATGAGTCGACAATGGATGGTTAGACTTGAAACAACCCCGGTTCTTAAACTCAAAGCGCGGACGTGAAGGAAAACATCCCCACACGGTTTTCGAGCCGCAACGTTTAGTGAGTGTCATGAGAGGGATAGTAAGAAATCAAAGAGCATAAATCCAACATTCTTCTAGCTAAACAAAAGACAAAGACATTTTTTTTCAAAACACAACATTTTTTATTCAAAAATCACTTAACACTAACATTTTTTAACAATAATATAACATCAAACAATTTTTTTTTCAAATCACAAACATTTTTTCTCAATATACAATCTACTTTGAACAGGGCTGACAACGTTGTGAATGAAATTGTGATTTCCACTGTTGGAAATCATTAGGCCATTGATGGACACTACGTTTCCTAGCTTGAGACAAAAGATAAGCATAATGGTCACAAAACCATCGATCTACTTTCACATCGTTTCTAGCAGAAGAACGAGGATCGAAATGAGTCACTAAATGTTCTAAGGAATAGCCCAGGCTGCGATGATGCAGAAAATACACACAGTACTGTCCACACACCAAGGAATCTGTGCCTTGTAATTTCACGTTATTGAATCGGGTGGTTTGAGCATTTCTTCTCATAAAGTCGATGATATCGTCTTCCAAAGGGGGCAATCCGTACGAATCGAAATATTCCACACATCCTTCTTGAGGAAAGTAGACGGCTACCCAGTGGGTTCCTGGGAGATGACTGTCGTCCGTGTTGATCACGTAAGCTTGATGGTCTTTAGGTTTGCGATGAGGGAGTTCATCTTTAGCACAGACGACAGGATTCCAAGAAGCCGTATACGAACTGTGGTTCAAAAGGTAATAAAGTTCCCAGGTATCCATTGATTTGTGTGTTGTTTTTTTTTCTTCTTCTTCACAGGTAATAATAAGTCGTCAATTCGATCCTGACTTTTTGCTTGAAAATGTCTGACGAATAAACGGTTATTCGTTCTGTTTCCTCACTCTGATTCAGGAGAGCTTCGATACGATGGATCTCTTGAGTGGTTAATGGTGGACAAGAATGTTCACGCAAGTCTTTATACCACTGGTGCAACACGTCTTTGTTCGAGATGAGACTCCAAGCTTCGTCCAGATACTCGTCCAATTTTTCTTCTTGACTTAACATTAGGCATTTATCGTGTTGAATTTGACTGGGATGATCGTTTTGACATCCATAGCAATTTTTCTTGATCAATTCCGTCATTTTGTCGACCAAGTGTTTGGCAAAACAGGAGACTAAATGGGCTTCTTGTTCTGGCCATCTCGACTTCATCATGACAACTTCTTCGTCTTTGGCTTGGGATTCTCCTTCCACGGTCTCCTTACATTCCATGTCCAAAGTTTCTCCACTTTGTAAAGAGGGATAACAGTCTTCCATGGCTTCTAATAATCTAGAATGACTTCTCTCAAACTGTTGATTTCTATGGTATTATCGAATTCTGCATACAGGATGACGTTCACCGTGTCTGGTAGAGCACTCGCAAACTGAAGTTCCACACGAATCTGGCCGGATTTTATAGGGTGGAAATGTCCCTCGTCGCTGCCCTGGTCAGGAGTGAAATCAAAAGCCCACAAAGCATAGCCTCCGTCATAATCGTCGTACGTAATGCCGTGACTGGTGTTGGTTCCTAACTGTCCGGTGGCTTCGTACAGGGACAAGTACGATCTCAAGTAATTCGACTTAGTCCTATCGGCGGTATTAAAGACAGGTTCGAAAGGTCGGGTACACAAGGTCTTGCCGTCGCGACTGACTTCGATCTTGGACACTTTGTAATGTTGAAACTCAAAAGGATTTTCGTTATGGACACCATTGAAAGCTGAATTCTTGACGATACCAACAATCAAACGCTTGGGTAACTGTCCTTGGAACAGATGATCTTGGATCATGGATCGCTGTCCAACAGGAATGGTGAACGTTTTCACTTCCACATGTCG
The DNA here is from genome assembly GCA_028554795.2 of Sinohyriopsis cumingii. Lineage (NCBI taxonomy): Eukaryota > Metazoa > Mollusca > Bivalvia > Unionida > Unionidae > Sinohyriopsis > Sinohyriopsis cumingii. Next base: position 7,051,341 of record CM068833.1, read on the forward strand.
TATGGGATACTTGGCGGTCGTTCTGCTCAACGTCTGACTGATGTCGTTTCCCACTTTCGGTAACACTTCCACACGGCGTACGTAAAGTCTGGCTTCTTGGATAACAGTTTTGTATTCGTTGGCATGGGCCATCAAATGGAAAGTGGCACTGCTACGATTCAGTCTCAGACGGATATCCACCCCGTTCAGCAAATACTTTTCTTGTAACCACATGTCCAAATGCAAACGATCCATCAGTTCTAAACTTCGCCCTTCCTTAATTTTAGTTCTACGTGTGTTAAACCCCACATTGTGAGGATTGTCATCTTCTGTCAGGGCTGTGTCGCTAAACGTGGTTGCACCGGCCGTGTCAGGTTTCCATACCACGCAAGCATCCAGATGAGTATTCTTGGCTTCTTTTTCGTACGTCAAGAGATTTTCCAGGTAGGCGCGATACGGGTAAGTATCCATGCTGCTGCTGACCAGTTTGTTATTCAAGTACAAGTCCACTTCGCTGAACAAGGAATGCATGAAATTGTTAACAGGAGCTACCCTATCATTGGCTCCGGGATTGCTGTTGTCCGCCGCTTTGATCACTTTCACTTTCAAATACAGGTAACTGCTATTCAGATCTATGTAATCTTCGGGCTGTCCTTTGATTTCAAACTCGATGGGAGCAGAATCGGTCAAAGAGGAGACGGGATGAAATTCCACCCACTGGGATTCTTGCATGGTCATCATGGTGGGGGGCATGGCAAACAGATCCAGTTCCGTCTTGGAACAAGCGCAAGACTCTCGGTGCATCATTTTTTTTTCTTTCTCAATAATCGAAAACGTCTAAGTCTCGAACGGTTCTTCTTTTCTTGGCCTTTCTAGCTTGAAGTCTGGTGAAAGGGTGTTTTCTTCGTCGTCTCTTTCTGCCTTGTCCTTGCTGAATGCCTGATTCGGTAGCGTGCAGGGCATTTATAGGTGTGTCTCGTCGGCCCAAAATGTCTTTACCCGTTTGCAGCAAGACATTTTTGCCTGCCCTCATGAAGGCTTCTTTAGGGTTTTGTTTGTCGATGATGACGTTTTGGAGAAATTCTTTGCCTTGTGTCAGTGCCGCATCTTTCAAGGCGTGCAATCCGCGTGTCACCATCGGTTTCAACACCGGGGCCACCGAACGAAAGGCCGATTTTAACATATCTCCTAAACCGTGTCCTCGCTGTCGAGCCACCCCTCGGTACACTGGATACATGACTTGCTTACGAGTCGTGAGAGAACCGTTTTCGAAAATGGAGTTTCACCGTGACTTTTCCTTTGGTGAATGGAATATTTTGTCCCAAATCTCCTTTTATAGTAATGTTGACCGTGTCCAAATACGACTTGCTGACCGGCAAATAATGAGGATGGACAAATTCGCGGTGAACGTGGTAAGTGTTTCCACCTTCCTCGTCAGCGTTTGCGGCAGAATCCACTTTGAAAGGAATGACACGCAGTAACGGCACGGAGGTGTGTCCCACCACATTGTATTCCAACACATCGGAGTACACGAACATCAAATTCAGTCCTTGGTTCAGTTCTACTGGGGTATTAAAATACTGGCCAAAAGACTCGTTGTTGTAAATGACTGATAATTCCTTTTTTTCTTGTTCTATTTTCTTCCTCATCTTCATGTTACCGCCCAACATGTCAAACAATTCATCACAAAAATAGAAACCCATGATTTTATCCCCCTCAGGAAATTTCATCAGGAAGCGACGAGCTGTTTTGTGGTATTCCAGGGTGACAGTTTTGTTCCTGACAATGTCAAAAGCTTTCCCAAACACACCATTAAACCTGGTGGCTATGGTGTTGACCAAATGTTGGCCACTAAAATAATAACCTGGCGGAATGAACAAGTGATAGTCGGTCCACTTTGGATTTTTTGTGTTAGGGATTTTATGCTTATATTTGCTATGGGTATCCATCCACTGTTGCAATGGCTCGTCATAAACTTCCACCGTAAAAGTATTTTGATTGGCAACGACATTGAGGACTTGGGTCGGGTGTATCATTTCTACTAAAGCCACTTCCCAATGGGCTTCGTGATCTAAGGGGATGGCTTGAGGTAATTTGGCCGTGTAACAGCACAACGTGTTGTCAGGAAACACCTCCATGGAACTGTCACTGGGTAAGGTTAAGTAAAATTGGTTTTGGTGACTCATAATTCCAGAGTTCTGTGGCTGTCCGAGGGGTTAGTGGATGTCAGAGGCGTGTCTCCGTCCAAAATGGGGTTCTGGTTGTGGTTGTGGTTGGAGTGGTGACTGGCACTGGCACTGGACACAACGTTCCCGTTCGAGGAGAATTTCAGGGAGGGATTGGGAAGCAGGTAACCGATGCAACTGCTCAATAAAATGGTCCACAATTGTTTGTCTCCTTGTTGCAAACTCAAATTGGCGATGGCTGCCCCGATGACACAATACACCACGAAGATTTGGCAGAAAAAGACGATTTGCGTTTTAGGCACACGTTCTCCACACCACACCCACAAGGGTTGTTTTTGTAAATCTTGCACAGAAGAACTAGGGGAAGAAGGAGTGGTCGACGTAGCTGCGTCTGCTGTGTGAAAGGGCATGATGGTCACTTCTTCTTTTTATAGTCGATGACTTGCAAAGCGTCGATCCAAGAATCGAAACTGGGTGGATATCCTTTCCAACGTACTTTGACTTCTTTGACACGTCGTTTGCCCACTTTACGGGTTCTGCGTTCGAGAATGCTTTCGATGTCGTACACGTCGTCTTCTTTTTTGGTGACACGTTGTAACTCGGGCAAATAAAACGTTCCTTTGAGCACTTCTCCGTTCATGTCTTCCAATTTATAGACGACAGGATGACGGCCATGCACTCGTCCAGTGACGCGAAACAATTCGGTCGTCCAGTTAGGTAAGTAACCTTTGTCAAAAGTGCGTTTGGTTTTGCCAATGCGCACCCAATCTCCTACGGCCAACTCTCCACTTTTCTTGGGGACAGCCCTCGTCGGGGACGTACCAAACAGACGCTCAAACACCAACACTTCGTTCTCGGGAGTCACGTCTTGCGGGGCACGTCCGATGCTTCGATGGTAAGATTGGTTGTACGCTTGCACCAGGTGCGGTAAGATGTCGATGTACTTCAGAGTGTGGTGATGCGTAAAATATTTCCACATGCGTTCTTTCAAAGTGCGTTGAAAACGTTCCACGATGCTGGCTTTGGTTTCGGGATTCTCGGTGGTAAAAAAATGAATGTCACGTTTCTTTAATTCTTTTTGGAAAGCTTGGTTCAGAAATTCGGTGCCTTTGTCCGTTTGCCATCGAAGAGGGTGACGACCGCTTTGTTTCAACACCCGTTGCAGGGCTCGCACTAACTCGCTGCTCGATTTGGAAGTCAAGGGCACGACCCAGGCAAATTTGGAAAAGACGTCGATGACACAAAACAAATATTTGTAACCACGATTGTAGCTGGCCAAATGAGAGACATCGGCTAAATCGGCTTGCCATTGATGATCGATGCCTTCCACTCGGGTGCGACTTCTGGCAAACTTGCGTCGAATGGGTTTGTGTAAAGTGTAGGTAGCTTGTTCTTGTAACCATCGTTGCACTTGAGGTAAACGGAGACTTTTCAGTCGCGTTTTGGCAGCACGATACAATTTTTGAACTCCTGCGTAACCTGCAGGATGCGAGGGATCGTAGTAAATGCTGGCTAAGACTTTTTCCATTTTTTTTTGTGTTGGTTGGTGTGTTAATAAGACACCCACTCTTGAAGGATGCTACTCTTTTTCTCTTGGGGTATTTTCTTGGATTGCAATGCTTTGCGTGTGCGACCGGCAATAGGTGTTGAAGAGGAGGAGGATGTCTGAACGGGGGATATCGGTTCTTGTTTCACTTCTGTCTTCACTTCTGTCTTCACTTTCTTTTTCTCTTGTGAGGAAGAAGGGGTGGCCATCATCTTTTTAATCCATCCAATTCTGGAGGTAGGTGGTGTTGTTAACTTGCGTACTTTTTCTGGTGGAGTTTGAAACCCTTCCTCTTCTTCTCCTTTTTCTGTCTTGGTCACTGGTACTGGTGATGGTGCTGGACTTTTCATCAAGGTCTTAAAATCTTTCAGAGTGGGTAGAGCTGTTTCGTCTAAAGCTTTCTGGTGAAAGAGTTGCAGTCGTTGCAAGAGTTGACCGTACTTTTGCGATTTTTCTGTTTCGGACAAATCTTGGCGATCCATCAAGGACTGCAATTCGTGTTGTAACTGGGACATCTCGCTCAAATTGGGATTGGGAGGTAAATGCGGGGTGCGTTGTTCTTGCCACCGATGGTATTCCATCCATCGTTTGTAAGGCACTAAAGCTAGTTTTCGTCCTTCCATGGGGTTGTCAGGGGTGAATTCTGAGATCTTGGGACTTTCGAGGGCCTTTTTATCTTGCTCCCACTAGTCCTCCCAACATGGTTCCCAAGACTCCTTTCAGTATGGGGCCTAACAAGAGAGGCAAAATGCCTCCACGTTGCACTAACATCTTCTTTTTTTGACGAATGGGAATTTTCTTTCGAACCATTTGGCGAAGAACGTGACGATGTTTGCTTAAGCATTGTTTCTGGTGTTTGGACAAAGGGATCGTGCCTTTCAAAACGTTCAAACAACATTCGCACACGGTATCGATGACCTCTTTGGAAGCCGTTTGAATGAGTTTTTTTCGTAGGGGTGGAGAAGCTTTGGACAGGACAGATAACATGTCCCCATGTTTGGCTAAACGTGGTGGCAGTCCTTTCCTTTTCTTTCCTTGGGGTTTTCTGGAGGGTGACATCTTTGAGTCTTTAGGAGCACCAAAAAAACACTGATACCCTACTCGGTCACAGGCCTTTTTTATACTGGAACGCGTCGCCATTGATTGTCTTTACGGCGTATCAGTTTGAGGACAGGCATGACACGTCGTGCAGGGGTACGTAACGGACTAAATCGAGCCAGTTCTTGCTTGGACAAATCCAGTAAACTTTGTAACATGCCCGATCTTTCATGGACTTTGATTTTGGGAGAAGGTACTTTTTGAGCAGCAGCCACTGCCGCTAAATTGGAGGGTCCTGCCACTGGGGAAGTTCTTTTGGGGGTCATCAACGGAGAAGTTCTTGGTGTGATCAACGTCTCCAAGTACTCTTCAGTTCCTGGTGACATCAACGGAGAAGTGGATAAACGTGAGGCTGCCGGGGACGCAGTCACCGCTGTGGCAGGTCGTGGTTTGCGAGTGTAAGGTTGCGTCCTGGCTGAAGTGCCTCTCTTGCGACTAGTTTTCTTCTGTGGACTTTTCTTTTTCTGAGGACTTTTTCTCTGTTTCTTTTTCTGGGGACTTCTTCTCTTTTTCCGGGGTGGTGTCTGGTAAGAGGAGGGTCCTGCCACTGGAGAAGTTATTCTTCTTGGGGACTTGGTCTTTTTCTTTTTCTTCTTGGGGCTTCGTTGGACTTTTGTCTTGGGGATAACTTTGGGGGCATTAGGATCCCATCTTAAGAGTGAACGAATGATGACCCCTCCTAGAGTACCGCTCCCTCCAGGTTTCAAAATGATTTGTTTTTTGGTTTGAGTGTCGATGCGGGGATCGGCCAGTTGGACCAAAGCGACTTTGTTTCGATCGAAAAAGCGTTGGGTTTGATGAGGAATCTGAATGATTCCTTGGAGTAATTGACGTGCCGTCACCGTGAACCATCGTAAGACTTCTTTGAGACTAGCTTCTAAGATACGGGCTCGTGTTTGTGGATCTTTTTCTCGACTGATGCCATACAAGGCACGAATCAATTTGACGGGAAGATGCGACTGAAGGGACGTCATGTTCACACTGTGTGAGACAGACGAAAAAGGGTCTGAGGTTTTTATAGATTTTTTTTTTCATGGGGAGTGAAATGAAGTCGAGGACGGAGACGTGTACAGGACAGGCCCTCCGTCTTGGCACCAGTGGTGAAACAAGTGGGTACGAAATCGCAAATCCTCGGGGGTCGTAGGTTTCAAATCGACGAGCAAATAGGCGTGTGGCGTTTGAGTGGCATCGTCGTACGCCTGAGTCAGCCAAGGCGTTCCTAACTGTTTGGCTAAGACTTGCACTTGCGATTTATCTCGAGGACTTTTAAACAAGACCACGTAATGCGCATTGAGACTGATGGTGCGATGGGCTTTACTTTGTTGAAACAAATTTTGAGTGATGTAAACGACACTGGCATTACGGTGATGCCCTTTGCGCGTGAACCACAATTTAATTTCTTCTTCGTCTTCTCCTAACATGTCGTCGAAAATGACCAAATGGGTTAGACGGGAGTCAGAGACGATGCCGTCGTCTTCTTTAGGAATGCCTTCCACAAACACGATGGAATCGCCTTGACTTTCACGCAAGAGGCTGTACGCCGATTGCCACTCTTTGTAACACCACACGATCCGTTGAGGGGGCCGATCGATCAAATGATGTTTATGTTCGATCAAACGTTTGACGAATTCGGTTTTGCCTGAACCGCTAGGTCCAGCAATGAGCGTGTTAAAGGGATGGCGAAGATACAAAGCCTCCCAACTGGCACGATCTAAGTGTTCGTCGATGACTTTGACAGTAGAGGAAGAGGGAGCAGAGACAGCAGAGGTAGCCATGGTATGAGAAATGTCACTTGTGACACGAAAAAACAAACAAGACAAGAGTTTATATACTTTTTCAGAACACGTTTATTGAATGTTTCAAATATGAACACGAAAGACAAAAATACATAAAAGCCAAAGGCTTAAGTACAAGAATAAAAGGCACATGATAACGATGAACGTGGAATAAACACAAGTGTCTGTACAACAACCACATGTTTTGGGTAATGTTCTAACCAGTTCAACAGGGGGTAAGGTCACACAAGTGTCCTCCCGAAAGGGTCTTTCAGGCCTGTCCACGACAGTCCTGTCCTGGGTGACGGGTTCTTCTGGCACCGTCACTAACACGGGATGAAAAGTAACTTTTTTCCTTGAACAACTCTCGTGCATACTGGGCCACTTCTTGGGTCCAAGCCTCAAAACCCCATTCTTTCCAGGCACGGACATCTGTCCAATGGGGATGTAAGTCACAAGCTACACACACATCGTCATACACGTCTTGGGTAGCTAAAAGTTGACGAATCTTTTTTTCCTGTTGAGGTCGAGAAGTATCCAGATGAAATCGCAAGGCTTTGAGCAAAAGGAGTTTTTCGTGACCATTTAAGGCCATGGAGGTGGTAAGTACTGATCGTAAAGAGTCCACAAAGAATCGGCTGGTAAACGAAATCCCAGAAAACAAGTCACTAAGACACACACCACTTGTCGTCCCAAATTGAATGGATACAGTTCTTGTAATAATCGATGGTAATGATCCACGGTTTGAATATGGTCATTGAGTTCCTTCTACGGAATCTGTTGGATGACATGTGACATAAGTCGTGGCATGGCAACCTGTTTTTATAGTCTCTTTGTTTCGGAAACAATACACGTACTTTCTAGCCAGAGATCTTCGTTCTCCAGTAGGGAATCTAAATCTTGCATACTGTAACCGAAACTTCAGAGTTCGTTTAGAAGTTTCCTCTTCCTCTAAGTAGATTCCACGTAAAATATGTTGATAATCCTTTACCTCGTCTTCCTCAATGGGTTGCTCTAGGTGAATCTCGAAGTAACCAAAATAATGAACATTTCGATCATTCACTAACTCAAAGTGTTGAACAAGGTCTGACCACTGAAACAATTTCTGACGAATCAGTTCTCTTATACCCTTCAGGTACCAGTGGTTAAAGATCTGGTGACGTAACGGATGCAATTGTTCTTTACGTTTCACTTGTATTTTCACCAGCTCTCGGTAAATGCGTTCTCTCAACTCCACAGGCAAAGCACGAATGTTCTCTAGCAAAGTATCCATGAATAGGTCATACTAAATCCTCTTTGGTCTGACACAAGAAATGTACTCTTTGCACAAACATGGTTTCACTTCAGTGTCGAATTTAAATCGTTGAGTCACTAATCTACACATTACAATTCGTTCAGAAGTTTCCTCTTTCACCAAGTTGACATTGTGTTCAAGATGTTGGTAATTCGTTAACTCTTCCTCTGGAATTCGATGCAGTACGTTTACAATGATGTAACTACAATCGTCCATACCAAACCAATCCTTTTTAAAACTAGAGGATCGTTGATCAATGTCTGTTCGATGGAACACTTTCAATTGAATCAATCCTTGTATAGCTTTCAGGTACCAGTGGTTCAAACACCGGTGACGTAACGGATGCAATTGTTCTTTACGTTTCACTTGTATTTTAACCAGTTCTCGATAAATGCGTTCTCTCAACTCCACAGGCAAAGCACAAATGTTCTCTTGTAAAGTATCCATGAACAGATTATTATGGTAAGAAGTTACTTCAATGTCTCGGTCCCACTAAGGGTAAGTAATGACAATTCGGTGACCATCGAGCATGTTCTACGTAGGCCGAATCTTGCGGTTCCCAGTGGTGAAGTGACACACCGCAACTGAAGCACTTGACTTTATCTCCTTCGCCCAAGTAGAAAAATCCGGCTCTGGCTAATTCTTCGGGGGTCGGTCCTCCCAGATACTTAGGCCATTTTCCTTTGAACGATTGAAGACGATTTTCAAAGTCGCAGTATTCCGACAAACGCACAGGAAACGAATATTCGTTTTTCACAGGTTCGTTTCGATGAGGGTTGGGTGACAGGAACAGGAGTTTGCTCAGGGCTGGATGACATCCGTAAGGGGGTAGACGTGAAGGTGAACATTCCCCTTTAAAACGAAACCCAGTAAAATGTCCAAGAGGACGAGCAGCATCGCTTTCGCACCCCACAGGTTTGACACGCACAGCATCACTTTCCATGATAGGGGTAGGGGCACTAAAGTTCCAATGATGCTTTACGGCATCGCTCAGGTCACAACGTACAGCATCGGTCCCATCGCAAGGCTCACAATCGCACTCGTCTGCAAACTCCGTTACGCAATTACAATGGTAACCACATGGACAATCGCAGTTTCCTTCCGGACATTTTCCGTCGCAATGCCTGGGTCTTATCCATCCAGTATTAGTCACACTAGAGAAAGATACAGCTTTTTTACAATCCCCAAACTGGAACGATGTCTCTTTCAAAGTATTCATCTTGTTCGCTCGGTCTTGGTAGTCACAATGAACTATCGATCTTGCCTAGGGTTCCTTTTTTATATACAGACCAATACCGACGTGACCGTACGGTAAGGTGAAATGATTGGGAAGTCTCACTCGCTTCTGGTACACGATTTGATAGACTTTTTCCAAGGGTCGACTGACGATGTGGTGAGTGGGTAAACGTACAATCTTGTTCGGTTGGTAAGTGGTCACTTTAAAGTTTCCATCCTCTCCCGATTGCAAGGCTTCTTTCAATACCCCAAAGTTGACCACTCGACTGGTACGATAATTCAGAGTCAGTCCTTTCACTTTGCACGTCGTGTGCACTTCTCCTTGTTTGTCACGGTATTCGTAGCCGTAATTTTTGGGACCGCCACTGACGAAACTTAGAATCTTGTCGTCGGGATGCTCGTCTGTCCAGGCTCCTAAACGGTCTCCTTCGATGTTAGGGTGATGTTGAATCGGGTGATGGATGTAAATGCAACTGTCCGTGTCAAAGTACAGGACGCGTTCTTCTAACAGTTCTAAAGCTTCGTACAATTTTAAGCGAGCATGGGCTGTCACGTAAGCCGCAATGATGACATTTCCAAAAGGATCGTCTTGTACAAAGTCCAGATCTTCTTCGTAATTGACCAAGATCAAATTCTCTCGAACGACGTCCACGTGTTTCATGTATTTGGTTTTGTCGTGAATCATCTGGAAGTAGCGGGAAGGTTCTGTCAAATATTCCGTCTTGGGTAAACACGGTCGTTGTGCCATTTTACCCCACAAGCAATTTGACATCACTTTGGCAAACGATCGCCTGCCTTCGTTTTTCTCGATGTGGTCTAAAGTGATGCCTTCTTGTTCGTAATATTTCTCTTTGAATTTTATTTGGTCTTCGGGAGTGTGACACCAGGAAGGATAGCCGCTGGCTTCTTGCTTCAGTTTCAAAAAGGCATCCACGTAGTCGGCGAAAATGCCTTTCTGACTGGGATCACCCTTGCGGTACTGTTGTGTCTTGGGAAAGTGGCAAATCTCGTATACTTCTAACAGTTCGTATCCCATGTCCAGAGCTTTGAACAATTCTACGCTGACCCAGGTTCCCGTCAAGGCCCGTTCTTCCTGGCTGTGATGACAAGGCTGGTCTTGGTTGCACGTTTCGGCACAAGTACGGCACAAGGGAAACATCAGTTTGCCTTGACAATGGTGAGGTAAGACGGGATGGTATAGGTTCGTGGGAGGCAAAACTTTGCACTTGATCAAGCCTTCGTATTGTCGAATGTTTTTCAGGTCGATGTGTTCCGTCAGCAATTGCGGGTGCCCTACAGGAAAGCGACAATATTTACACACGTAGGGATACAGCGAACACACATCCAAGTATTTGATTTCTTCTCCTTTCTTTTCGTCGGCTTGGTACAGCAAACAGGTGGCATTGGTCCTTCCTCCGTACAAACTATCCCTCGGGTTCAGCGGGTCCATGAACTGGTAACTTTCCACGAGGCGTTTAAACTCGGGATCGGTTTTCATACGGTGATCGTACTCGTGTTCCCACATTTCCACCACTTGGTATCCTTGCTGTTCTAACTTTAGGCGTCGCTGACAAGTGTCCTGGTACAAGTCTTCCATGGTTCGTTGCAAAAACTGATTTTTAGTGCCACGGTCAGGGTAACAGATGGGACATCCGTGAAATAAGCAACCGTTAAACTCGTACACGATCTTGGGGTTTTCTAAGTCCCAGCCATCAACCGAATACGTTCCAATGGTCTTTTCGCCTCCTCCGTTGCGGGCATGCTGAATCCATTTGTCTTCCTTGTCGCACAAGTAATGTAACCAACGTAGGGCTTTGACAGAGTATTGACGCTTGACATAGTGGGTCGTTTGAGGACTGATGACAGCCACGGTGTTTTCAGGCATGAATCGTTGGCGGTACACTAAGGAACACGCTTTGGCAATGGTGCAAGCTTCTTTCAAAGGATCGACCCCTCCGTGTTCCATGAACAGTTCTCGAAATTTTCCACAGCAACGCCGTAAAATGTCCACGTCGGAACGACAATACTTTAGCATTTCTTCCTGAAAGTCGAAAGGGTCCGAGGCGTGAATCTGGTACCAAGCGTAGAAAGCTTCTCGTTGTTCGGTACGCATGTTGTCGGGGTCGTAATAGTGAACCTCAGGAAAATGGGGTAGAACAGCATGTTGATTGGCTTCCGTATTGAAAAAGTCTGGAAAGTACCCTTTAGCCATTTCTGTCATTCCAAACGTTTTAGGCATTCGACTCAAAGGCATGGCCAAATAGCTCATCGAATCTTTAAACTGTACTTGCCCCACTTGCATGAAAATGATTTTGGCTCCGTTCAAAGTCACTTTAGGACGCTCGGTGCCTTGTTCCGTATAGTACCTCAAAAGAAACTGTCCATCGTATCCGGAGAAATTGTGAGCCATCACCGTGGCATGACGATGACAATCTCCGTAACGTTCGATGTCCTCTTCGCTCCACGTCTTGTCGACGGGGTCTAAGACCCATTGGGCAAAATCGGCTAACGTGTTTGGTCCCCGAAAGATTTTTTCACGCCCTCCGGGAATCTTGCTGCAGTGAGGGCAATGACTGAAGATAGGTTCTTGAATGCACTTCTCGCACGCTCGATGAGCCACGCAGAAATTAGGAATGTGAATGCCAGTCTCTTGCATGCATTCGAAATCGAAAAAGATGAAATTGCCTTTCTTCTTGTGACCGTCCTCTTTCTCTGGTGGGGGTTGGTATTTTTGCACGTAGCATTGGTGTTCCAAGTCCACGATGTGGTGACAAATGTGACATTTTTTCTTTCCTCGACATACGTGTGCCTTGGCAGCATTGGTACATATGACTTGTTCACACGTAGGGCACAATCTCAGGAGTTGACAAGCACATTTCTTCTGTGAACCTTGCGTTTTCAGATGTTGTTGGTAACAGGTAGGGCTGACAAACGTGCGCAGACAAGTGGAACAAGGCACTGGTTCTTCGCTCAGACAGGGTGAAGAGGCCAAACATCCTGAGCATTTCAATCCACAATGCTTGTGTTGCTCTCGATTATTATAACCATGGTCACATTTCTCACAGTAATAACCGTATCCCAGAAATCCGGTGATACTGGTAATCGTATCGAAATGGTCATCGTGATGATAAACATGAATGTATTTTCCGTCCTTAAAATCTTGGCCTCGAAACAATAGAGGTCCGCGCATTTCTTGAGGGTGCACTTTCAAGGTGTATCGTGGAGCTAGGACATCTTGCAATTTTTGCATCTCAGGAATGCCGCAGGGTGTGTCTTTGGGCAGTCCGGCTTGTTGTAACAGGAGTTCTGCTTCGTTTCGTTGTTTGGCTCGGTCGGAACGTTGAATAGTGTCCCAGGTTCTTTTCCATTCTACCGTGTCGTTCTTGTTGGCATAGGTTCGTCCCACCACGATGGCACGGGCTAAACACATCTGGTCTTGAGGGTTGTTAATTCGGACGAGACTTGTTTTGTTGTTGCGAAGGTCGTCTACCAATAACATCTTTTTGCGTCCAGTCCCTTGAGGAGGAGAGACGTGGGTCATGTCCAGTGTGGCTTTTCCATCGGTGATGTCAAACTGGTCATTAGATTGTTGCACGTGTTGAATCTTGTCCATGACTTTGGAAGCAGTCAATTCTGCAGGGGTGCTAAACTCGATCCAAACAGGGGATTTCAAACCGTCGTGTTGTATGGAAAGTCTCAAGCGATCGTCTTCTTTGGGTTGACATTGCTGCTTGAGTGCAGTGAGCAAAGAATCCCACACCTCGGTGATGAACACTTCTGCTTTCTCTAACGGCACTTCAGCCTTGAAATCTTTAAACTTCACCGTGTATTTGTAAGCCGTGGTTCTAAATTTTCTAGAGGAGCGCTTTTCCGTCTCTCGAATGGAATAGTACTTTTCAGGGTTGACAAAGGGTGGTGAACTTGGTTTAGAGGGTTCGGATTCTGGTTCACTCATGTCCTCTTCAAAATCACTGGCATGAATTTGTGCCAAGATTTCAGCCCTGGTACGAGGCGATAGATCACGTTTCTGCCTCTTACTTTCTTCTTCTTTCTTCTCGAATGAATGGGATCGTTTCATCTTGAAAGCAAAAAGTCAAATGACTCAAGTTCAAACACCATAAACTACTTTATAGTCATAGCAGACCAGCGTATATAAAAGGGTGTGTGTCTTGTCCTTTCACTATTCATTTCACTCTCAAGCCGAACACAACGATGGAAGAGACTGACCAGATGGAACGTTTCGTCAGAGCTTTGCGAGGGGTCATTAGAAAATTCTCTTCAGACCAGCCTACGGACTACTCTCCTTCCTTTAGAGATAAAAGTCAAGATACTTGCTATATCTGTCAGAAGAAAGGGCATTGGTCTTCAGAGTGTCCAGACCGTCAAAAAAGAAAAAAAACAGGAGATAAAAAAGACAAAAGTCAAGATACCTGTTATTATTGTAAAGAAAAAGGACATTGGTCTCCAGATTGCCCAAAAAAGAAACAAGAGGAGTCAGAAGAAAAGAGGAATTCTTCAGAAGAAGAGAGGGATTCTTCAGAGGAAGAGAGGGATTCTTCTGAGGAAGAAAGAAGACAGGTGAAGAAAAAGAAACAAGAGAAAAAAAGAAGACGGGAAGAAAGCGAGGAGGAAGAAGAAGAGGAAAAGAGTGTGACGGTGAAGAAATTCAAAAAACAGAGAGACTAAACAAGGAGACAGAAGAAATCAATGAACTTTTTATTAAAGTGTTGTGTTGTGAATTGGATTGTAAAAAATGGAGAAAAGAATAAATGAATGATATAAGGTAAGAGTCTTTGAGTTCTGATTTTAAAATAAGAAGCTACACTCACGCACTCATACACAGACACGTACTATAAGGGTAAAATGGGTGGGGTTTTTTTTGAGTTATTGGCAAATTGAAATTGTATTTCTTTTCGAGAAATGTGGGTGGCCCTGAAAAGGGCCTTTTTTCTTTATGGTGCAGGGGTGAGTTTAACCAATCAATTTTAACTGCCTTATGCCTTTGCCACGGCCAAGGCCTACTTCTGAACTGCGTAATGCTGATGATGATTGGGTTGAAATCACTAAGGGTGGTACGGTAGGCTTAGTCACAGGGTTGACGTGTTTAGCTCGGGAAGGTCGTATTCTCTTCGGTCGTGATAATGAAGTCTGATACATTTGTTTCAGACTTCTTAACTCCGCTAAAATGTCCAACAGTACCGTGACCGTTTGATTTTCACCCTCTTGTTTCTTTGCTGCTACTACTTCTTCTTGCTGTTGCTGCTGTTGTTTTTTTCTTACCTCTTCTTCTTGCTGCTGTTGCTGTAGGAGAAAAACTTGTTCGGCTTCCTTTTGTCGTTGTATAAATTTCTCCAATTCTTCTTTCTGTCTCTGTCTAAAATTCTCCACTTGCGGTAATGAAGAAGGTAACGAAGGTTCCGGAACAAATTCTTGCGAGGAGAGAAAATCCACAAAATCCCAATTCACCTCTTCTGAAAGTAAGTCCGAGTTCCCTTGGGCGGTCTCCCCTGCTGGTGCACCCCAATGGATCGTTTTCTGAGTTTCCGTCATGTTGAATCACTGTCGCATAGATTGACTGCACACAAGCGCTAGCGAATCTATATTGACTACGTGACGTCACAGACTGCTCTCTTCGGATTGGATGCGGGCTGACTGAATTCTGTAACGCGTGTTCGGATTGGTGAATGAACTCAATCCGTTTCAATCCTTTCTGTCCCTATAAATAAGCGCCGTTCACTGCATTGATTCACCTATTCTCGGAGCCTCAACATGTGGACCGACGTTGAATCTTCAACCCTTGTGTCAACAATGATGTTCAGGACGGACATGCTCATGTATGTCCGATCCAAGTGGACCGTTGTCCACAGGACCAACAGCAGCCTGTGGATAAGAAGAGTCTATATAGAGAGACAAGGTTGCCTCAAGAGGACTCTGATGTATGGCCCTGCTGTAAGACGAAGTTTGAGGACAAGAAGATGTCGCAAATGCCCTTTATGTTAAGGGCATATTAACATAAACCAAAGGCCCTTTTCAGGGCCAGCCATATTTCTCGAAAAGAGATAGTCTTTGAACTGCCTACCCCTTTTTTTTAAAAATTTAGAAAAAAAAAATCCCATGTTAAATTCCCCTTGTCCGTAGATTGTCCCACGATTTATTCCCATGTTAAATTCCCCTTGTCCGTAGATTGTCCCACGATTTTTCGCCATGTTAAATTTCCATTGTCCGTAGAGTGTCCCAAGGGTGTTTTTAATGCTAATTCCCATTGTCCGTAGGGTATCCCTATTCACTACTAACATCTGAGCACTTTACGCCGACCTTTGACTTACTGATGTCGCAGCATGGCGTTGTTTTAACGCCCATGCCATCAACAAACCTTAACAGATTCCCCTACCTCTATGATTTTGAAATTTCCGAGGTCTCGAAATCTTCGTGTTTTCTAATTTATGTGGCATATTCGAGGAGGCCATACAAATCACTGGAGCTGCTTGGAATATAAGAAAATACAATTTGGTTTGCTGCGTAAAACAGACGTTCAGTTATTTTAGCTTATCCATTGCTAATATGCAATTAGAAATGATTTAAGATTTAATAGCTGTGTAGTTCTTTGGTGATATGAGTTAATTTACGGGATTTGGTGTATCACAAAATTCCAAATCTGAGAAATCTGGAAATTCTGAAAGAGCGTTCAAACTAGATGACAGTGACCTGTCATTGTGCTTAGATGTCTCCAGCCATAGCATTGGCTATCACAGCATCATGTGTTGTGGGTGAAAGACGTCATTATATTCAGTATGTGTCAACGCGTAGGAATTACTCTCTGCAACTATGCTGGCTTATCTATCCATTGTAAGTTTCTCAATTATTCGCATGGCCCGCGTAAAGATTGGCCCCACGGTTTAATACAAATTCGAATATACAGTGCACTGACTGAGTGACAAGTTATGCCATATCTGTAAAGCTTATTTTTTGAGCTACTATGACTTATACTGTAATATCAGTCTCAACAAGATATGATTGCAGATTATAGGTAACCTTGAAAACGAGGCCATGGAGCATATGATTTTAGGGGGCAGAAATATATTTATTAATAGATGACCCCGGTTACATCAGGTTTGACGGCACCATATTTTAGTCCAGTTTACAGCAGGTTAAACGGCGCCACTATTTTAGACCGGCTTTAAAAATTGACACTACACCACTCTTTGTAGAACTGTTTAAAATATTAAACGGCAACTCGTTTTTTATAGGTCAGGTTGCAGCAGGTTTAACGTCACTTCTGTTATAGACCAGTTTAAATCTGTTTTGACGACATCACTCTTTTTGACCATGTTAAATTAAGTTAACCAGCAAATCTCTTTTAAACATGTAAGCTGTGTGCAGAAATTAGTTAATTAAAGAAAAAAATAAATCATTGCGAGATTTACTACTACAAAAGGGGGCTTCACTCAAGGCAAGATATTTTACGGGATACGGCCGATCGATCAATAGGACAATGGAAAACAATGTCAGTCCATTGTATTTGCCTCTACTGTCTTCCGCCTTGTGAAAAAAAAAAAGAAGAAAAGATCGGGGAATCTCTCATTCTGGCGCAGTTTCCTAATGTTCTGAGTTCAATAGGCGACAACAAGATTATTTTTGGAGTTTTAAACTTCCATTTTTACTGTCCATGAGACCCGTACAATTCAAAACCCTTAGATTTTATTAACATTTGCAACCTCAAATTGGCTGTTAGCCATCCCACACACAATTATGGTCACTTACTGATTACATCCAAGACATTTGGTATTCTATATCAGTTAGATGGATGAGGTCGATAATGCTGATATGCAATTATATAAAAGTTACATGTAAAACATATTTTCTCAGAATACACTTTGTGTGACAAATAAAATCAAAATAGTTATATAACATGCGCGATGATTTCAGATGTATTTGTTTTAAAGAAACAAATCTGAAAAGATAGTTCGTGGAAAGAAATGAGTTTTAAACACGAAAAACTGAATTTGCTGTAAATGGAAAACAATGAACATTTTTGGAACTTTTTCAGACCAAAAGCAAAGTAGGATCAATGTTTAGTACGACTTTAGAGATTTAAATTTTGAATTACTTTACTCCAATTTAAACCTTAAAATAGGTGCACGTTTATCCAATTTAATTGATTATTACGCTAAATCATGTCACATTTCAAAAGACATGTCTCTGGTCGAATTTAAAATAGAGAGAAAAAAAAAATCAGAAGGACGGATGAGCCCCTTAGATTCCTTTACAAATGATACAATTGTAAACATGACACTTCCAACTTGAAATAATAAATATATATATCGGAACATGATTTCCAAATTCTTATGCCAAGTATCATGATAACATTATTTTGAAGAAAAAAAAAATAATGTGCGAAAAGGCAATAACACGCACATTATGAATTACTATTAAATATCAAGTATACCAAAGACTTACAAAAATGGTTCTAGCTGCTGCCTTGCTTGGAACGCAGAACTAATACATTAGTGTTACGACTGATCGGCCTGTTATGAGGATAATGTGACTGGGAAGGACATGATGCACCAGTGATTTGACATCACTATAAACTGCCACACTATAGTTATTGTAGCGATATCACTGGACAATTGTTAAAGCTACGTTAATAATCTCTCTCTCTCTCTCACACACACACACACAAACACATACACATACACTTAAAGCTAATACGACCCTTCATATATTCAGTTAATATCGGAAGCTTTAAATTTGTTTGTCTGAATTTATTGTACCCACATCTGACGGTTCATATACGTCAGTCATTCGGACAAAATAGACAAATTACATTGAATATCGAATCTATACGAAAATATGCAGTGTATACTGATATAGAGCAATATACTTAATACTTGGGATTATAATTAATATTTCGGTACAAAATGCAACCCAATTCATATTAGCGCTAACAAACAATTCCTGACTCATTCACAACAATGATCGTCATTGAAATTCAAGGACTCGGCCTTTAGGTGATGAAGTCTTTTTAAAAATGTATCTCAAGGAAATTGTTTCAGATGAGATTCAGGTTGATTGTAAAATCTTAATGGTTGTTAAGCTGAGATAAATATGTTAAAGCTGACATTCGCGAAGGGCTTGAATATCACAATGGCTATTAGATTGATGTGTGATGTGATTTGGATTTTTAACGTAGCTTCAACAATTTTTCAGTCATATCGCTACGATGTCTGCAATGTGGCAGTTTATAGTGATGTCTAGCACTGGGGCATCATGCCGCAGACATGTAGCATGATGTCCCACCCAGTCACATTATCCTGACACCGGGCCGACCAGTCCTAACACTAACCTCTTAATGCTGAGCGCCAAGCGAGGCAGCTGTTGGTACCGTTTTTGTAAGTCTTTGGTATTACTCGGCCGGGGATCGAACCCACGACCTCCCGCATCCGAGGCGGACGCTCTAACCACTAGGCCACCGGAGCGGTCGCTATTAGATTGAAAGAAATTGTTGTAGAATACATCTTTGAACGGGTCCGGCAGATCCTTGTGGAAGAAGATTACATTTGGGGAGGGGATTTTGACATCCTGATGGTTACTAAATTAAAGGAAATTGTTGCATATTACATTTACGAAGACGATCGGGACATACTGATGGTAATCAGAATGAAAAAGATAATACCTGCTTTTTATCGTATCTTCGAATTAGCAGAAACACAACTTTAATCTGCTCCTTAACGGTTGTATGTTTAATAGACCATATTAATTTTACACTTTATAACTGATGTTAATCTTTCGTGATCCGACATTGTAATTGTATATATCAACGACTGTTGGTGGTATTTCAGCTTCATCTGTAGTGTCATTTAATCAGGAATGGCAATGACTACGAATATTGCAAATGGCAAGGCGATGTTTATGTCACGGATGTTTATCTACGAAACACAATTTTTGAATAGGCGAATATAGCACTCTACACGTTCCATTATATGAATTAATAGTACAATGCAAATGCGACATATCGTTAGTCAACAATACTATACATACGCGACATTATGCAATCCAATAGCGCTATACTATTTGCATTTATGTGAGTCAGTAGTACTATACACATATGCCATTTTGTGAGAAAATAACACTACACAAATATGTCATTATGTTCACCTATAGTACTATATACGACTGCCGGTATACGAGTCAAAAGCGTGACACACACATGCCTATATGTGAGTCAATATTACTTGACACATTACCAATACGTGAGGCAATAATACTATACACAAGTGTCAATATGCATGTAAATATCACTACACATATCTGCCTAATATGGGGCAATATTACCAGCACACATTCCATTCTGAATCGATAGTGATACTCACCCAATCTATTTTGTGAGCCATAAGTAAGGTTATGTGAGTGAAAAGAGCTATACACATGTGCTTGTATGCGCGCCAATATCGCTATACTAGTGTGCTTCTATGTGAGTCATTCGCACTATACACATTTGTTACGATGTGAAGCAATGGCGCTGTTTTGTGCATTGTGAAGACATCACCATTAATAACAATTTCAAGAATGTCATCCAGTAACGCACGATCAATACTTTTCTATCAGATCATATCGTAGGAAAAGGAAGAGCAGAAAAAGAAGAAAAAACAGAATTCAAACTGTCCATTACCAAGCACAATTTCTTAAGAAGAGCAGAACTGCATTTATAAATCCATATAACATGAATCATAAAATTCTAGAAAAGAAATTTTCAAGGATTAGTTTATCAGTACAAATGTGAAAGAGAACAATCGAATATTTCTAATTTTTTTAAGATAACATCGTTCATTTTTAGCTTGGTTGTTGTTAGTTCTGCTAACTGTTTTGTTTATTTTGTAAATATGCAAAGCAGTCTATTGCAAACTATTTTAGGATCCATTATAGTCTGGTATGACTGATTTCAAATTCTTAGTTTCCTGGGAATCTTTTCAGCGTCATATTGTTCTGCTGTTGTTCTAGCGTCTCCGTATTCATTGGAATTTCGCTCTCATTGACATGGTTCCCTTAGGCAACAATGTCTAGCTTTGTTATATAAGATAGTATCAGCTTTTATTTTATAACTTTAAAGTAAAATACAATAGTAATGGTTTGTATTTTTAAAAAAAAAATGAAACATACTGTAACGAACTGTAAATAGATTTATATTACGTCTTATTGGATACCAGGAAGGGATATTAAATTATTTTTACCGGCGGGTGAGGAGGCATCTTAGCAATACGACCATTTTAGTTGAATATCACATTTCTTACATATCGTTGAGGGTCATTTTACTAACACTGGAATAATGTTAGTGAAAATTACAACTTGCCCGGATCTAACTGTGAATACAAATACTTTTAAACCAAAAGAACTTATGAGTCAGAAATCCCCTCTGGGTTTTTTTTTTGGACAATTTAAAGATGTATTATTAGACGATGTACTATGATTTAGAGCACAATTGTTTATTTTTCTACGTAGTTGTTTTCTGAAAGCAAGAGAATATTGATAATCATTTCCATCCATTTTATTCATGTCGTACAACATTCTCCCTACTGTCTGTCAATTTATTCTGATAAGTCTATTATTCAACCTTATATAATAAATACTAAAAGGTGGGGTAGACAGTTCTTCTGCGGATATATAGGTCCTTTTACCGTATATCAATCTTTTATGGGTATACCTGTCTTCTGGCCGTATATACTTCTTCTATGAACATAATGGTCTTTTCACCGCATACCAATCTTCTATTGATATTCCGATGTTCTGACCGCATACCAGTCTTCTATTGGTATTCCTATCTTCTGACCACATACCACTCTTCTGGGCATGCACCGGTAATTTGGCAATATTCCTGTATTCGAAGCGTATACTGCTCTGCTGTATGTATGCCATTCTTTCGGCCGTATACCAGTCTTCTAGGCGTATAACGGTTTTCTGGCCGTATACCAGTGTTCTAGGGGCAGAATGTTTTTCTGGCCGTATACCGGTCTTCTAGGGGTATAAAGGTTTTCAGGCCATATACCGGTCTTCTAGGGGTATAAAGGTTTTCAGGCCATATACCGGTCTTCTAGGGGTATAAAGGTTTTCTGGCCATATACCGGTCCTCCAGGGATATAAAGGTTTTCAGGCCATATACCGGTCCTCCAGGGATATAAAGGTTTTCAGGCCATATACCGGTCTTCTAGGGGTATACATGTTTTCAGGCCGTATACCGGTCTTCTAGGGGTATAAAGGTTTTCAGGCCGTATACCGGTCTTCTAGGGGTATAAAGGTTTTCTGGCCATATACCGGTCCTCCAGGGATATAAAGGTTTTCAGGCCATATACCGGTCCTCCAGGGATATAAAGGTTTTCAGGCCATATACCGGTCTTCTAGGGGTATAAAGGTTTTCAGGCCGTATACCAGTCTTCTAGGGGCATAACGGTTTTCTTGACATATACCGGTTTTCTAGGGGAATATCGGTTTTCTTGTGTGTACCATACTTCTGAGCTATCGTGATTGATATTTGTGTATTAAACATACGCATGGTCTTGATTTTCAGTTCTCCTTACCAAACAAGCAAAAGGTAATTTCGATTGCTAAGTCAAAGTTTCATCAAGCTAAGTAGTGATGAATTCATCTTCCACCATAGATCGTATCAATAAATATGTGAGCACATTCTTAAAACAACGTACTTAATGACAACATACTTAATGAAAACATACTTACTGACAACATACTTAATGACAAGATACTTAATGACAACATACTTAATGAAAACATACTTACTGACAACAGAATTATGGCTTACTCTCATAAATACTTTTGCGTCATCATGTGATAAATTAAAACACAGTTCTAACGGTGTTATTTAATACGACTGTTTCTAGAGTTTCGGACCCTATTTGAATTATGGTTCCACAGTTCATTCTAGCCAGGACGTTTAGCTGCAATACAATATTGAGTAAGAATACTATTATTAACTCGTTTTGTTTAGGAATAAATCACAACTTTATTTACCTGGCATAACTTATGTTATGCCTTGACAAGCAGACTGGGCAAAGTTTAAGGAAACGTACGATTCACACCTAGAGTTGTCAAAGGGAACCAACCCTCTTTAACTGGAAATAATTAACAACTGAGTTTCTTTCCTTACAGCCTATACAGGCGTCGCTAATAGCTTGTTAAAACATATTAAGAAAGCCATTGTGGTACATGAATATTGTAATAATTTACTAACAAGTCAAACAAAGCCTGTAGAGTATTTAAAACCTCTTCTTTTATTATATAATTAGCATTTATTGGATGAAAAGTGAGAAGAATTGGGAATTTGTTTCCTTTGTGGGAGTGGGTGTGTCGGGATGCAGTAGTGAATGCATATTCTCGACGATGGTATTTATAGATGTTTAATAATATTACACGTTTCAAAGTAGACATAATAAATCGAAAATAGATAGAGAGAAAAAATAAAAACAAATATAGCTTCTTCAGTTGTTTGACATTATAAATAGGTGTACTTTTCGTATAGCTAGATAGCTAAAACAGAATGCAATGAAAATGTGATCGCCACATTTAGTACTATATTGTCAAGAGTAATGCATGTTGGGGTAAAACATCACATGGAATAATAGAGATATACATCATATGATATTTTTCAACTTGAGGACATAAAGCTATTGAAAAGTGTTATTAGGGATACTGATTAAGTTAAAGTTGTAGTGAACCGAACCTCCAAAGGTCTAAATTTTCAGTGGCACGAGCCAGTGTTTTTAATGAAATATCCATTAAACCCTTTAAATTAAAAAAAAACTATACATTAAACGATCAATGATTTCCATATTCATTTCTGGTGTAATATTGGAGACAAAAACTGAAATATTATAGAATAAACCCATGCTGCAAGTTTAATGAACACTCGAAAGCAGATAATAGTCACGCAGGTTTGCTTGCAACACAATTTTGATTCAAATCTGGAGGATGTTTCTTTCTACATATTTTGGAATGTTCTAAACAATGCTACTCAATTCGCTGTTGGGAAACAGCTAGATAAAACGTACTAGATATTCGGTCTGGTTCTGTGTTATCGCTAATTGCACTTGCAATGCAAGTTTTGGGGAATACAAAAACAAATATTGAAACTGCAGCTTGGCTATGATATTTCAAGCAATGTGCATTTAAGCCAAGAAACCATGTCACAGAGACTATGTTTTAGTGTGAGGCTGAATATAAGCCACACGTGTATAATTGATAAATTAGACAAGAATCTAATGGAAATTAAGCCTAAATTGCATTAAAGAAACAAACAAAGTGACCCAATTAAGGTATGAAAAACTCAAGCTAACTAAAAGGTATAGTCACTGTACAAATTTGATGTAAATAATGTAGCAGTTTGAGCGTTGAAGTCTGGCATTATATATAAGTAATTAAAGTGAGTGTGTATTGCATTCTTACTGTACACCCAAACGTATCTTCAGGATGTGTTTCAGCGGGTATAACATTTCTGCTGATCCAAGAGTGACATTTACGATGGTTTTTTTTAGATGTCTCACTTGTAATTTTCTATATACTGACAACGTGATGAAAAATGCCATAAATTGTTTATGCACAACAATTTCAGTTGTTGTAACTAATATCATTTAAAGTCGCAAACACATTATGAAATACCAGATATTTGCGACTCTTGGATAATCATTAGCTATTTTTGTTTTTGTTTTCTACTATTTTGCCTCCAGAGTCACTTGCAGCCTTCTGTTCTAATCTTAAATAACCAAGGGAAAATACATTGGATATATGTATATATTCCAGTTTATTTTATACTTTAAAAAAACCGACATATTTTGTACAATATGTAAGTCAGGTAAACGTTATATCTTGCCAAGGTCGAGTTATCATGAATGCATATCAGTTCCATTATACCGTTATATGATGCACAGATACCAATTGAAATCCTTAACCAAGTTATCTGTACGAGTGGTTATTTTTCTCCATAACGAGTTATCTCCCTTACGTCTTGGTTAGCAACAATGGATATCTTCAGGTAGGCATATAACACTGTTGTATTTCCCAAAATAAGCTTCTCTACACGTACAAGTATTAGCATGATATTAATTTCTATGTTATTGTTAGTATACGTTATTTTCTTCTAAGGTATTTCAGTTTTTAAAACCATGGAGATATTGTAAGGAACTTACAAGAGAATGAGCTCAGTTCGCATGATACATATTGTGTCTCGACCAGTATTCAACCTTTTGTATAAAAGGACAGCATCACTTCTAACCTCGTCAAATACATAGGTATACTAAAAACAATGGTAATTATCATTGTGAGTATTGTTATTATTATTATTATTATTATTATTAGTAGTAGTAGTAGTTGTTGTTGTTGTTGTTGTTGTTGTTGCAGTAGTAGTAGTAGTAGTAGTAGTAGTAGTAGTATCATCACCATGATTAGCAGGAATAAATAAAGATGTCTATAACATGTGTTTTTTTTTAAAATTAAAAATAAATGATAATGAGTCATTAAAAAAATCAACTCTTATTTTTCCTTCTTACAATAATTACATGAATTAACACTAGTTCGTAAACCGGTGCCGGAAAACAATGCACATACACGGGAAACATATAAAGAAGCGATACACTAAACAAATATATACTTATATTATTTGGAGAAAACGCGATTTAGTATTATGATGGGGTCCAACAAAAAAAAAAAAACCCACAAACACCCCAAAAACCGCGTGCATTGAAAACGAACTTGTCATCTGTCAATAAGGCGAACTAATCTGGCTTCAAGCTAACACCATTACAGCATGATAGGGATTATCCTAATTGCAAGGAATATGTGATCATTATTGCGCCATAAGTACCAGAGCATTATTGTTAGCTCGTAACATTTTACACAGAATGTAAGTTATATTGCGACAAACACAGGTACATAATTAATGTTATTACTAGGAAGGCGGTATAAAGGCGGAACAACAACAACGACAACAACAACGTTATTATTACTATTATTATTATTATTATTACTATTATAATTTGGAATCGTTTACTAAACACTAATCAATATTACATAAAGAATATTTTATTTCCAAATTAAATCTAAGCATGAAGTTGTTAGAGAATTCATCTTTCCCAATAATACATACCACAAATACAATTATACATTCAATTATACACCACTCCCTCGATAGCTCGTGCCCTGATAACTCGCGAACCCGCTTATAACGCGTTGTCAGGCGTAGATCTTATTTTTTAAACCTGAAAATACCACTAAAACTTATCCATATTTGTTGAACTTAAAGAAAATCGCGATGAAATTATTACGGAAACTTTGATATATCGCAAGTTTTATCTTTGAAAACGGTAGACAGAACCTGGAAATTTTAATCATACAAATTTTTACATTTTCTTTCCAAACGACATTCCTAGAACGCTGCATTTAACGATATGTAAGGAAATTTCGATCAATGAAAATGTTACTTACGCCGAGTGGAGGCAGTACTTTAATAAATAAATACAAATTAAATAATTTTTTTATCAATTGAAATTTGTGTTCTAGTTCCAGCTTTTAGTTCCTTTTAAGTGTAATCATCGTAAATGCAATGTGTTCCCTTGTAATTAATTGTAAAATTCATCAATCTACCGTAACAGCTACGTCCGCGAGCGTTTCTCTGAGAATCTAATTAAGTGCCGACCGTGTTTTGATAACTGACTTGCGAAAGTATTTGTTGTATTGTTGCTCTGAATAAAACAGCTGGCCTCCTTTGTATTTTCACGTTAATTATGTGTTTTGAATAAAAAAAAAAGAGGTGGAATAAAAGAAAAGTTAAAAGGCAGAAAAATCGGACTAACTTAAAATCTAGCGGCCTTGGTCGTATGTCGGTTGAGCTCACTTCATATGATCAATCGAACACTATAATAAACGTTATTGTGTATGTAACATAAACAACCTTAAATTAACCAACTCTTTCATAACTGCGATCAAAGAAAACAAGGTAGCCAAGAGAAAAAATGAATACTTTGTAAAATAGAGAGCTTGATTTCACAGATAAAGACCACTGTGGGCAAGCGAGGTTCAGAGAATTCTTGAACTGGCATTTAGATATATCATCAGGGATGATAAGAATTACTTCCAATGAAATCACTGCATTAACATCGTACTAACTGAACAATATAAATTGAGTTTCGACGCAGAAAGGAATCTTGTTTGGTGGTGTATCAACGATTAGTCTAGTTCCCTGCTATGTGGATTCCCGATTTGGCAGGATACTATTAAACACCACTACGGGAACCAGACTCATCAAGAAAACAAAAAGCAGTGACGTAATGCACAGAATTTTCGTGTAAGCGTGATGGTTGTTCAAACCAGTTGGAACGATCTTTCATACGTTGGATATTTGAGAAAAAAAATGTTATTTAAACAGAATAACGAACAACTTCATTAGAAAAAAGCACATTAATAACAAATATTAACGACGTGATTGTAATTGAGGATTCAGTCATTAAACAGTACAG
Organism: Sinohyriopsis cumingii; assembly: GCA_028554795.2. Taxonomy (NCBI): domain Eukaryota; kingdom Metazoa; phylum Mollusca; class Bivalvia; order Unionida; family Unionidae; genus Sinohyriopsis; species Sinohyriopsis cumingii. Next base: position 7,077,968 of record CM068833.1, read on the forward strand.
TTCCCTAACGCCGCTCCCCCCCCCCGCGGTTTTCTCGATATCAAAGCGACATTTTTTACAGTTTTGGAGGTCACTTGGTAACTCGCGCCTCGCTTATAGTGCTGTCTATGTTTGTGGACCCCGTTGTGCGCGAGTTATCGAGGGAGAGGTGAATTATAATATAAAATATAAAGAACTCAAAAAAAAGTTGGAAAAATATGAATTTTACCGTTAAAGTCTCAAACATTAAAAAGTGCCAATTCTTTAAAGAACTTTGCGAGCACAGACGATTCTTATCTGTAAGGAAAAGACAGCTGTTCTGACTCGAAGATCGAACTAACCCTTCGTAAGTCCGCTTCTCTATTTATACAGTTTTTGGTTTCGCTCAGTACAGTCAGAACAAGACCCTTGACCTTTCCCAAGAAAATCGTGTGAAACATCTCTGTAACTCATTCATTATTGATTTAATAATTTGCCTGTTCAGCAGTTTCCCCGAAATCTAAATTGCTGATATTCAGATACAAGCGAAATGTATTTTATGGATTTATGCACCTGCTCGTAAAGCGCGGTCTTTATAAAATAACATACAGTTGTATTACACAAATAAATACAATTTATCTCAATATATTTAGGTGGAAAATTACTTTCTATATAATTCAGTGAACAAATTACTTTTAATTTAGACCAAATTTCAATCTCAATACTTTTACTTAAACGTTTTGTCCTAAAAATATTTTCGTTAAATACACTACTGGTTTAGAAAAGTTAAACTATTTTAAAATTGTCATGTTCAGGTAGTTGATAGACTTAGATTTTATGCATACAATAATACAAACAACTCATTTGTTTTTCATATGATATTTTATTAACTCCCTCTGCTATGTCATGTCACTGGCAGTTCAAAACAAAGGAAAGCAAATGTAACAAAAAAGACAACCTTTGCGGCGTAATCTTTACAATCAGATACATTGCTTAGACAACTGTACTTACAGGCAGAAGCCTTCACGTCCTTGTAGCATGCTTTGCTGATTATATGTATATTTATACTAATGTTATCGTTCACCGGATTATGATACAATAGTTTCTTTCCAACCAATTAAAAGCCACTTTAAAATCGTTATAAGCAGCGCACAAGGTTCAACGTGAATTCCATAAATTTTGACAGAATAATATATAACGATGTAAACTTATTATCAATTGTTAAATTGCCTATCTTACGCATGCTTGTTATAGTTACAAGTACTCTTTCTCCTTCAAATATTTGTGTGTCATGCAAAGTAGTTGTAATTAGTTTCCTAAGAACTGGTTGTTATGCTTATGTTTCTGTTTCACTACTGCTACTACTATTACTACTACCAACATTGGTCTCACTAGAGGAGAGTGAGGCTTTTATGAAACTGACAAGAAAGAAAATGACGCATGGTTGATTAACAAGGCACTTTTGAACTTGTTATTTATTTAGGTCAAATTTGCCATACGTACTAGGTACGCTTCTGCAGTATCACTCAGGTCTTGTCAGGTCCTTCTATATATATACCTTGATGCAATGGGTAAGATTTTGAGCTGATGCGGTTGACACGTGTTACATTGACGTCTTCTGGTATGACTCGTATGATTGTTCATTCTTTATATAAAGTCAGCTGATTATCCGTCAGGACGTAAATGGTGTCATTAATTTCAGATCCTAGTCATTGGCTTGTATTTTAGTGACTCATGTTAATGGGCATTTCAAAATTAGTAGTGTTGGTTGTTTTGTTCTACAAATTAAATAACGGTTGTCTTTGCACATGCAAAATCCTGATTTCGTTTATTAAGCTGAGTTCGACTGTACGCACATATGGATGTCCATTAAGTACTTAGTCGTCGATAAGCGACAATAGCTGGCTATTCTAAACGGTGTGCCTGTCTATCTGGATAAGTTTGGTGAATGGTGATATGTTCTTATGAAAAAGATTTTGTTGTTGGCTTCTTATCTGTGTACATTGCTTCAGACAGTGACTGCATCTATTTATATTGTTAGATAGTATTGTTGTTGCATACGTTTGTTTTATGTGAGTAAATTGATTAACCTAAGTATTTTACTGAGAGCCTCTTCATCAAGCAAGTACATTTTAAGTGAGCATGTAGACCGAAGGGAAGGCTTTCCATGATTTGTATCATATGATGAAGGGTAGAAAAGAGATTCTGGACAGAATCAGTCGTTTTGCGAAACAAATGAATTCCAATATTCCTATTCCATAACATTGACCGATTATACAGTTATATGTTGCATTGATATGATTATTCCATATTGAATGTGATGGTGGAATGGATAATGTCAGCAAATCATGTATTAGTACACATTTTTCCACAATATCAACACCAGCTATGGAGTTTGTGGGGTTCTTACGAGGTTATTCATTCCGATACGTACGTTGGCATAATGAATGTGCCATATTTGTGTTCCTTGTTATGCAAGATGAATTGAGAGAATCAATGAATACATTGATGCAACGTTAATATATAGTACGCTGTACCACAAGATGTATAAATTTTTCATTAAAATGAAACGAGGCTTACGGAGTTTCTTTATAATGAAACATTTATACAACGAGTGATATATGATTGATACAGCGTGCGTACTATACATATATTTTATACATATATTTTATTTATATCAGATACAAATACACATATTTTCCCTTTGAAACTAGGTAAGATTGACTACAGGCAACTGTGTATTGACTGAGTGAATGAACTCCTCACATCCCTCCCTGGTGTGTCTGTTACAAAATGTAGTTATGTGCCTATTGCGGCTATTCACAATCATTTTACATATTGATAAGTTGATTGTTTTTGTTTTGGTGTTTCTATTTGTATTCACATTGATTAAATTATTGTAAGGCACGCTCATGATTTAAGCATGGAAGATGGTTTATTAAAGAAAGTAGAGTACGATAAATACCCTACACAAAAAACATTCACGTAACGGCGAATGGCAATAAGCATGACGTTGAAACTAAGCGAAATGATGAACCAGGAAGAAGTAATTAAAATAGTTAATACATTTGCAGTTGCTATAAGTCATTATGTTGCTTTGATTAACATTGCTACTAACCATTACATTCTGTCTCTCTCTGCTTTTGATCGGTTTCACTTACTTTCAATATCATTCATTGCTCCAGAGATGTCATTGTATGACACAAGGGAAAATCCAAGCGAAAATCCGCTACAGTTATCTTTACATGGATTTTCCCACGTATCTTGCTACTACGGTCGACCAGAGAGAGAGAGAGAGAGAGAGAGAGAGAGAGAGAGAGAGAGAGAGAGAGAGAAATATAGAGAGAGGTGTTAATTAATATTAATCGATTTTTAGAATATTATAATAGCTTTAAGAAATAACAACAACAAAAGAGCATTAAATACATTGCAATGTGTGTGTGTGTGTGTGTGTGTGTCTGTGTGTGTGCGTGCTTTGTAACCATACAATTTACCGTATATTGTCAACAGATTATTGCAACTTTGTAACATTGATTATATAAACACTGTAGATAAATTCCAAGGAAAATGTACATATACTGTCACGAAGAATCATAGACTTGCAGGTTACATGGTTTAAATGTAGATTCAAGGTTTTCATTCAGCCAAAATGTGTTTTCTCTCTCACTCCATATTTCTGCGTATTTTGTCCCTTATGCATGAGCGGGGAGGAGGAGGAAAAGTGGAAAGGATTGGGACAAAATTGTGTAACATATTAAATTCATTTAGAAAACGGGGATTATTAATACTTGGTATCGGTATCTTCATACGTGACTAATGGTTAATGAGTGGAAATTCATGACTGATTTAGAATCAACAGCACATAGTTGGAAGAATGTTTATATATGCGTATAGTTGCGCCATGGGCGGATCACAATTTGATTTACCAAAAGTACTTGTATACCAATTGGCTTTATACCATCAATTTAAAAAAAATGTTTGATATAAATTGTAAAATTTGGAAAGAATATATATTATCATACAGTTCTGATTCTGTCTCAGAGGCTATGAGTGTCTCTTTATATTATGATTCAAATGTTCGTACTTCAATTGCAAAAACTAGCTTAGCTTTTTATTTCATTACAATTTCTACCCGTCATTTTGGTGACAAATACACACGCACATGTAGGTGAAGGTAATACTTATATATGCTCCAGGGCCTCTATGAATGTGTCCATTGTTGAGAAACTTTCTAGCTTCAACTTCTGTTCCAGACATTTATAGAAATACTCTGAAGCCTGAAACAAATAAATAAATAAAGCTATGTACCGTTACAAAGATTATGAAACCAATTCAAATCTAAACTGGAGAATTAAGTCAGTAGGACAGGGAGAATGACAGAGAGGATAGCATGTGCTGAAACCATAGACTAGCAGAAAGGACTTAGGAAGACGATGTGCTTGTTATCTTATAACATTACGTGGGATTGATTGATTCCTTCTCCCCTTTCTGGATTATCTTATGATCTCTTAACCGAATACAAAGTGCAATAATACTATAAATAACTTGCTCAGTATTTTAATTATTTTCTTGCGGCATTATTCAATATTTTATGCCGTTCCTTGGAATATCAAAATAACAAAATCAACATATAACTTTCGCGAATAAATGCGCAGGTATAACTCAGGAGAATACATGCTATTACATACGAATATACAGTAGATGATATAATAATGGTTGTCTTCCAATTATATTTATAACCATTTAATAGAACGAGTTGCTATTAGAAATGTATAAGGTAACATTTTATGCGCATGTGATAGAATGACGACTATAAGTTTAACTTTTTATAGTAGAAATAAAATAATTAAAGAAACTCCTTTTAAAATAATAATAATAATAATAATAATAATAATAATAATCATAGTACTACTACTACTACTAATAATAATATTAATAATAAAAAGAAGAATACACAAAAATATAAATTGTGCATATTATATCAATTTTGTTTACATTGTCCTTCATTCTAACCAGGGCTGCAAGGTCTCTCCCGGTCAAGTGTCCGAATACTTCCCTGTTATAAAGTACAAATCATGTTAATCAGTTTCAGCTAATTATGCGATGATTGTAAGCTAATGATTATTTGCAAAATGCAAAGAAAGGAAATATCAAGAATTCCCATGTAACTAATGTAGTATATATATATATATATATATATATATATATATATATATATATATATATATATATATATATATATATACTGAAGGCACCTAATGATAAACCCCATCTCAGAGACTATTTTGATGTGTGGTAGGATCACCGATCTCTGCTTTTCTTAACCAATTAATTTTTTTTAATTTGCACAGCGGAGACATTGCTATTGGCAGAAATAAGCTCAATTCCGAAACTTTAAATAAATTCTTAAAGCATGAACACTAGATTACTGTGACATATTTCCACTTATGTCGTGAGGTTATCTTACACATTTGTAATGACAGTACATACCACACTGCCAAAACAAAGCTAAAACAATCTTGTCACTAAATACAAAATGTTGGAGAAACTAAGCAGCCTTAGACGTAATTTGCTTGAGCTTAAATGATGTTCACTGCAATCTTAATGTGACGATGTCTTTTAGTATCCACGAAGGTAAATACTCCATACAAGTTTTATCACTGTAAATGCGGTGGTGTAAAAGGTACTAAGCTAAAAATATATTACAAGATACTTAAGAGAAGCGCTGAAAATAACGCGGCCAGAACCATGGTCATGGCCTTAGGCCTTCGCTTCGAAAACATTGTAAATATCGATGGACGTTTAGTTGTCTTATTTACCATAATTCTTGTATAAGATAAATTCAGAAAAGACAGATATCTCACAAAGAACCATGATGACAGAATCACAACATTATAATTCTCAGTACATTTTCGATTTGGTTAAAATAATATGTAGGAAATACTTTTATGTTTACGTTCTTTGCGAACAGTTTAAGATAAATGGCAAATGCTAGGTTGAAAAATGCGGTACTGAGCAACGAATCAAGGATATATCAGGTGCCAAAATTTAAAAAGGAATCTCAAATGCAGGTCAAAAAGGATTGTCTCACTTGGATAAATTGTACTGATCAAGCCAATCGTTCACTTGCTTCTGTGTCCATTCCCTTATGTTGGCTAAAGATGATTGGTGATTGGGTCGTGCAACAGACCTGGGCATGATTGAAACGGGTCCCGCATCAACTGTGTCCTTATACTGAAAAAAAAATTAATTAAACCTTCTATTAATATTTATCTTTATATAACAAAAAACATGTGAATCCAATTCACAGCTACATTCATGGCCCGCCATGACTATCTCCCACAAATTGTATTATATGGCCCCATCCTCCCGCTTTGAGTAACAAGAAAGAGGTATAAAAACATATTCAAAAATGCCAGTTAAATTACAAGGTTAGTATAGTCTACGGTTGATTTCTTGCCAGTAACCACAGGGGAAAGAAAACGAAGTCATATCCCTCACGCAGATGGACAGTTCAATACAAGGTCAAGAAATGATGGCTATTTAAACGTATGGGTTACCAATTATAATATGATCAACAAATGGGCAACCAATGTTGGCAAGGTCAAACGTGCAACGAATGATTGTCTGGTCAACACATGCGCAACAACTGTTGGCAGGTCAACACATAACAATCAGTGATTGCAAGGTCAACACATTGCAACCAACGATTGCAAGGTCAGCACATTTGTCACGAAAACTTATTGGCAACAATTATTGTAAGGTCAAAACATGAAAACTAAAGATGTTCAGATCAACTTATGGATAATAAATGATGGTCACATCAACACGTGGGCACACCAATGATGGTAATGTCAATACAACTGGCAACCTATGATGGTCAGGTCAATTAGCAGATGACCAATGATAGTAAGGTCGACACTTGGGCAACCAATGATGGCAGGGCCAATACATGGAAAACCAAAGATAGTCATGTCTACACAAGGCAAACAATGATGATAAGGTCAACAAAATAAAAGCAGCCAATAATATAGGTACAAATGATGTTCTGGGTAAAGAGCAATAACCAGTGGTAGTCCTGCTAACACAAAGGCAGCCAATGATGACAAGCTCGACATATGGACAACCAATGATGGTCATGTTAACATAAGCGTAACCAATGATGATCAGGTCAACACATGGCAAACACTCATGGTCAGGTCAACAAATGGCCAGCGATGATCAAGTCAATACATGGGCAACCAATGATTGTCCGGTTAACACATGGCAAATAAATGATATTCAAGTGAAATCATGGCCACCCAGTGACATTAAGGTCACAAAATGGGCACCCAAGGCATTATATGCAATTGATCATAGTGAGGACAACACATGGGAAACCAATTATGGTAACGTAACAAAATGCGCATCGTTTGATGGTTAGGTCAGCACCTTGGTAACAAATGACAGTCAGACCAACTTTACGGTGAAAAATGTAGGTAAGGTCAACACATAGTCAACCAGTGAAGGTCGAGCAACACATCGGCAACCCATGATGATCAGGTCAAAATATGGGCAACAATAATGCTAATGTCAATATCAGAAACCATTGATGGTAAAGTCAACACATGTGCAATCAATCATGGTAAGCTCAACAGTAAAAGTGCCGCTAATGGTAGATTAACACATGAGCGTCCAATTATGGTGGAGTCAACAAATAATTGTCAGGTCATCATATAAGTATCCAATGATGTTCAGGTCAACAAATAGGCAGACAATTCTCGCCAGTTCAAGGCATGAACTTCCATTGATGGTTAGGTCAACACACGGGCAGTCAATGATTGTTAGGTCAACACATGAGCAATCAATGATATTCAGGCAAACACGTGGGCAAAATATGTATCCAATTAAGCAACAAAACATATATTTACACAGAAGTTAAAGTGAGTTATGTTTTCAAAGGGCCAATGCTCAGATTGCTAAATGCTTGAAAAATTACAGTAAAACAGTTTATTATAGAGTAAAACATAATGAAACATGTCATACCTACTGCATAACCCGCAGAAAATATCGCTCGTCTCGATTAAAACTAAAGGTAACTTTGTATTGCAATAACTACTTTTGTGTTACATGTAGGAACTTGTTATCAAAATGTAAATACAAGGAATAATGTTGTCGTCAAAGAGCATTGCTTATACTAACAGCAGTTTTATACTATAAAATGAAAATTATTCAAATGAAAATCACCTTTCAAGTTACCAATGCACGTGGTGGCATTTTAGTAACAGATCAGATAATGTTAAATGCTCATCCGTCCGATCTAAGTCTACTGTGCTGGTATCGCTATTTGGATCCCATTATAAAGACCACAGTCACAAACCTCACTCATAAATGTTGCGAAATAAGAAACCTGATAATAACTTCCACTACAAATGATTCAGCTTGTGTAATCGTATGCTGTTTGACACATGAAATATTCATTACCCTGAACCGATCCTATTAAGTAATACATATGATTATATATCGAATATGTTTCGCAACAGATATGAAAGAGAGAGAGAGAGATATAAAAATACATTTAATTTATTCAAGGTAGACGACAATGTCAAAGGAATACTAGATGCAACTGGGAAAACTTTCGTTAAAATATCAGTCATTCTACATTAGTTTAAATGTTTGGTTTCCTATCAGCAATATTCGCTTTGAAACATTCCATTTGAATTTCCCGTACAATAAACTGCATAAAATGAAAATCGGATGTAGGTTGTGCAGTTATGTCAGAGGTCTGAGGTTAATGCACAGTTGATCTGTTTCATGCATGCTACTGTTGTGAGTGCTTGAAGGCGGGGTTGGCCATTTTAACATCAATATTCTGAAAATATTACATAGGCTTTAATTATGACACGGGACTCCGGATGGATATGCAATAACAGGTCACGTAGATTGACGTGGTAGATGACAAAAGGTGCATGCAATGCAAAAATATGTATAAATGTGGCTAGCTTGTTAATAATAAAGACTTGAAAAATTGCTACAGCATAAAGAAATGAAAACAGATAGACGTAGACGAAACTTTGTCCCAACGAGAGAGCTTCATCTGTGTTTCAATATGTTTTACAACTATGAAGAGGCGTCTAATGTATTTTCTTACAGTTTCTTTAATGATGGTAACATCGCTTGTCTCTGATCCTTCTTCACTAAACAGGACCGCTATCCGTTTGAGAAGTTCATTAAACTTTGTTTCAAAATCGTATTTTCCACTGAAGTCATAAAATAGATCAGCTCCCACAATGAATCCTAGCCATCCATTTGGTTTGTAGTCTTTCTCCATTTTAAGAGCCACTACTTTCTTCTGCAGCTGGTATGCATATTCAGCCTCTGAAAAGCACAAGTTTACTCTGTCCTACTGCGTATACTCGCTGCATCTTTAGCTGCTATGAAACAAATTGCCATGAAACTGTTTCCTCCCATGTGGGCACTGTGTTATTTCGAATAATCTACATCAATTGATCCGTATTATGGAACTATAAGGCGTTAATATTTAAATGGATGAACACAGTGGGCACTCCATTTAAATATTAACTCCGAAATAGAGCGCCTTATAGTTCCATAATACGGATCAATTGATGTAGATTATTCGAAATAACACAGTGCCCACACTGTGTAGACAACTTCTAATGAATCCAGAGTAGTTAACACTAATCTGGTCTCTAATTTTGATTCAAAACGATTTCACCCCAGTATCTTTACTGTGATTACGCTTACAAAAAACACGAATCAATGAATAACATTCAACAATTATTTTTCTGATATTTGATACTAGTTTCTTGTCTATATAAAACACATATATTCTAACTGCAAACCAAATACGCCAAGTGCTACAGATTCACAAATATGTAAAAAATGAAACATGCTGTAATATCTTGGAACTGAAATCCGATCATCGGTTTAAAATTACAAATACGCCTCCGCGTTAATCTCATTTAATTTTGTTAGCAAGGTTTTGTCACAAATGTTTAAAATGTGTAAATATTTGCATGAAATCTGTAGATATTGATGTAATGAGATGAACATATAACTAGATCACCTGTCTAAGCTGGTCCAATTCATACTTTGCACAAATTTGCTAATGACAGAGGGTTAACAGATGGACTTACGCACTGATCGAATGAGAAGAATCACGATGCTCTCATTGCAAACAAACGTATATGCAAGCAAGTACCTACTTTGTCATTATACCGGTCTCCTAGCTTAGTTTTAGCAACTAATCGCTTCTTATAATGCTTCTTGATAACTTTCATCTGTTTGTTTATAATATTAAGTACCATTTAGCTGGTGGTCTAATAAGATATTCAACTCTACAATGTGACTGACTGATAAGGTCGTGATCGTATTTGATGTTGCCAACAGTAGATAACAGAACAACAACCACTTTTGATCAGATTGACAAAGATCAGTGCCTGTAGGAGCTTGTGTATTTGACTGTTATTGTATTATAAGTTAGTTCTTCATTTATATGATCATTACAATTATTTGCCCTCAAGTTTCCAAATCAACAGCATACGAGGGTTCGTTAGCTTGGTCTTTATAAATGTAATCGCAAAATAAATGGAGCACCCCGATACGAACTGAGAGAAACATGATTGCAAAATCATTTTTGTTCATCTGAAATCTTAGGAATAATAAATGTCTAATAATCAACATGTCAAGGGCGCTACCAAATATTTATAAAAGTAGAAAATTCTACACTGACTAATGTTTATAGTTCACCGTGCTTACCGGACTTAACAACTGGAACTTTCCTTGCAAAGCATAGAGTTTAGTACCATGCTATATGGTATGGTTATTAGTAGCAAGACTTATCATATGGTTATTATTACCATGACTTCTGGTATGGTTATTGTATTTGGACTTAGCCGACTTAAACTGTAAAATTGCTTGGTGAAATTCGGTATTTAGTTCATTTAAATGTGGGCCGGTATAGGGCTGACTAAAACAATTTCTTTCTTCTATCAGTATGATGATATTTGTCTTTCTTATAATGCCTGATTTACAATTTTTGCTTAATGTGTACTTTTGGTGCCATACAAATTTTCATATTGCTTGGTGAAACTCAATTTCAGGTTCTAATAAATCGGAGCTGGTATAGGTTTATTAATCAATTCTCTTTTTTCTAACTGTACGATGATATATATTTTGGTTTCATAATATACCTTTTTTACAATTATTGCTGTTCTTGTACTTTTGTGACATACATATCAGAACTACATGTGCCATTTCCACAGCCTCTGCCATGGCTTCAATGGTAGAACCACCCATGTTGTCAATGTCCATCCACACAGAGTATCCATTGGCCTTCAGTTTATCTCTTATCTTTATAAGGTCCTTCTGGTGGCTCCAGTTGTAACTGATCATTATGTGTCCCATCCTGCTTTTAGTGCCAACGACACCAATGGTACTCTCTTGTTTTACGGTAGCTCCAACTTCATCCCATTTGGAATAGGAGATGGAACAAAAATGCAGATAAATAGTACAAATATATTATTTAGACTTTTCAACATACAAGTCTGCACTGACATAATCTGCAAGCAAAATTATGATAATACTGAAGTTGTTCTGGACAAATAGGTTTATATGACAAATAACTGGTAAAAGCAATAATTTCTTGCGATTAGATCACCATTCATGACATTAATTAGAAAGCTGTGAACTTTTTAATATGTAGAGAGAAGAGTTATGCCATAATGACAAAAAAGAGAAACATACAAAACTTAATTTCTATTATGTTCCATTTAGGTACGGCAACCTGATGTACAGTTACAAAGCCAATTTGAATCTATATCGTACTCTCATTACCCCATTACGTCACCTATTTAGTTAACAAGCCCTAAAACTGTTTTTTGTTATGCTGAAGATGATTTTTATCAATACTTCTGGTAAATCTGTATTACGCGTTACAGACCCACTGCATGATAACCACATTAGTACCGGAGATGCAACCGGTTAAAGTGAAAGCGAAAGTTGTGATAAGGCAATTTTTTAGTTGCAATTATATACAAAAGGATTTCATTGCTGATATCAAGACATATCCAGACATTGAAGCAGGTCATCCATTAATAACATTAATATGGGATACTACTCTTATTGATCGGTTTCGGAGAGCAACGTGTTATACAGTATAAAAAAACATGCTTTGCCTTTTCTGGTTCACTGCATAAACATATATTGCTAGATGACAAATGTTTTACAAGAGATTGTCGGTTACTAAACCACAACCATGTCCTATATGCATATCTTGTGCTTCACGTTATCCTTCATATTGGTAGTTCGGAACGTTTTCTAGATTCATGGTTAATTCTGAATTACATCAGTACAACGAAGGGTTATTTGAAATTTCCTCTGAGAGTAGATTCCATTCTGTAACAGACGCTGCAGACAAGTAAACTTTGGTATCAATTTCTCCTTTAGAAAGGCCTTTGAAGTTCATATTTTCATCATGAAGGCGTATCTTACATGCCGTGTGAACAATTAATGGGGTCAATGTCCGCATGAATATTGTATCCATGTCACGATACAATTCAATGATTATCTGTATTTTTAAGGTCCTGTTGACTATTTTTCTCCATTCGTCTCCTCCTAAATTTCAACACATAAAGTAGTTTATAGTGTTCCACAAACAAATCTATCATCTTTAGTTTGCTAATTTCGTTTCTTTAATACAGAGTGTAATAATTTTGTCTTAAGTAAACATTTCAAATTCCATAGTGCTTCAAACCTTTTATATACTTTTGTAGTTATTTTCTGTATATGCAGATTCCAATATAAGGATGCATTTAAAGTTAAGCAGTTGCGATTATGAAAAGGGACATTTGTATAAATGTTTAATTTATTAAATGTTGTTGTTACTGTTTCCTTTGAGATTTTCTGTATATTGTCAATGATTCGGTTTAGTATGGATTAAAATCAACTAAGCTTTGACTAGTCTATGAATTGATTTTAATATTTGCTCATGCACCAGCAGCCAGAGTATGGCCCTCAATCATATTAGACTACTATGTATCATCATGAAACAGTTCATACTGCACGGGCGAGCAGTGACAATACCATCAATGTGCATTAATAATAACAATACCAAGGATTTTTAACAAGAATTTTTTAAAAACGTTGCTTTAATATTAAAAATATCTCTGTTTCTAATGCATTTAAATGTGGCAAATGTACACATGTACTCTTTGTTTTAACGAACTAGCATTTTTTCTGTGTTGCGGAATTAATATCCTATTATTGTTTGCTCAATGGAGATTTTCGCTAACAAGTTTCTTATTTCATTAGGAAAAGCGCAATTGCATGCCTTTAATATAATGAACAATCATACCCACCTGTTCACTTTATTATTAGAAAAATGCAAATTTAGCTTATGGAATAAGTCTCTGCAAAGGCCGTAAGTAGGTGCTTGATAGTTGAATACTTGTTGTGTAAAGCTATATCTCCGAAAGTTCACAGTGTTTTTGGAATAGTATTGGGCCAGAGTTATGCTGACTACAGAACATATCCAATACCTCGTTTTCTTAACGGTTAAGTATTAGATTGATCATGGTGGAGTTATAGTATTTATTCTAGGTTGTTGATCAGATGATAAAAATTACATGTATTAATGATATCTGAAATCAATATACATCTGCTTGATGTCCTATGGTTGAAGTTCTATTGGATGATTACATTTTAACAATATTATTTTTCCTGTCAATTGAAAGATCTACAAAAGTTCAATACTCGAATCGTTGGTGTACATAAAAAGGTATAACTATATGTTTTATGTAGCCAAGAATAATTTCATCATAATGGGCTTCAATGTTCCGTGTTAATAATTGGTCTATTTAAAATATGGAATTCATGTTTTGAAATACATCGCTACGTCCCCTCCATTTTTGCTCATATCGAGAAGGTTTCAGGCTTGAAAGTAATATTTAACTTTTATCAAACAAATGTATACAAAATACAAATACGTGGTAGAACGCACAAAGAACAATACTGAGCATTTGTCTTCTTCGATTACACATTGCACTGGAGTTTGTCAGAAGTTGTCTTAATGGGAGTATGTATTCACAGGGCAATGAAAAGCACGCATGCTCAGTAATATAACATAGAAAAGGGGGAAATGGGCATTAGTGTTAAAATAGAGTCAGGAGAAGGATGACATATAACCAACTACACAGCACTGTGCAGCCAAGAAAGACAAATGAACAAATGTCCCTATTAACAGTGGGCATAGTTATGACCGGGTCGAAATTGCAAAGAAAATTATAGATAATATGCAGGTGCATTTGCAACAGTACATTTAACTGAAGGGTGCATAAAGCAAGAAACATAATACGTCTAGGTGTGTGTCACGGAATGGTGTAAATCTTATTCATTAAATACATGTACTCGGGTTTCGTTTTCTCGCTGTACAACGATACCCGAGGGTGATTATGTATATGGTCTATTGTATTTCGAAATCGTGAGTACGATTCGTCCTATGCCACACGTGCAAGGTGCTTTCGATACGGCAAAACGAAAAGTCTAAACGTATAAATGCTTTACTGTATGTAAAGGGTCTTTACAATACTAATGGTTTTGTCAGCAAGCGGCCTGCTTAAAGGATTCGCACAACTCCAGCTGTAGGAGTATGTACTTTTTTGGTCTTGAGTGATAACTAGTGCATTACCATATTTACCTTTGCATGTTTGTTATATAGTTTTCTGTATACAGCATAATGCGTGCATTTTTTATTCTTGTTGCGACGTAGTACAGGATTTATATTGGTAATGTAAAGCTACATTTTTTTAAAAAGAATTGTTTACTATTGTCTTATCGAGCAGGGTTAGGTTTACTATTGAATCTGTTTTTGTAATTGCCATAATAATTTAATCTTTATAACTTATCATGTATAACGTCCTTACGTTATGTCTGTATCAAGTTTAGTACACTGTATCGATTATATTTTCAACTGGTTTTGAGGGTAGGAATATCCGGGGTGTCCGGTGTTTGAGTGTAGAAACGTCTGTTTGTCCGGAGCGTTTAAGGTGCCGGAGTGTCTAATGTCAAGAGTGACTAAGGTGACCCAGCTGTAGAGCCGTCAAAGGACCAGGGTGTCCGGAGGGTCTAATATTTCAAGTGTCCGGAGGGTCTAATGTTCCGAGTGATCAAAGTATTCCGAGGGTCCGGAGTCTATAGCAGTTGTGAAATTGATTCGTAGGAGCTGTGGAGCGGATATGGTGCACAGGTAACGGAGTGTGTCTCCATACATGTATTTTATTAGCTATAGGCTAATTTTGGGTTAGTAAGACCCAGTGTATCATTCAGGACTGGAAGGATAGATGGTATATCAGTTCTTGTATTTAGTGACATAATTTCGCTACCTGAGCGAATACATTTTTTACTATGAGTAAAAAGCTTACATCGTTTACTATTTGAGTGAACTATATTCATCTTTCCATTATTGGGTCATCTGTGAAATCATTTATCCTGTGTTTTAGTCTTACTGAACTAATTTATTTGTATTTTTTGTTCCATCTTTGAAACTGTGCGTTTTTATGTTAAATAGATCCAATATTTGGATTATAAATACGCACACATCTTCATAATCTACTGCTCATATCAATCACCACATTAAACCATATATCTGTGTCGTCAAAACGTGTTCTGTTGTTAATCCGAAATATCCCACCCGGTTATCTTGTTACAGTGTGCAGTTCTGCCATAAGAAGATACATGTCAGGCCATTTAAAAACGCAACTAGATGTACGAAGGAGAAAAAACAGAAACATGCCTGCATACTGAAGTGACTAAATACATTGAAGACTTCTGTAATCCTGACATTTAGCAAAGATGTTGAAATGGGTTGACAGGAAGTGTGAAAATAGTGTTCAACACGTAATTAAGGGATACGCTATATGCAATGTCTAAACAAATATGCAGAATATATGTGAATTTTCAAAGTCGATCTCGCTTGCACACATTCATTACAAACGTACGACTATGCTCACACACGCAACATGCACACATACATAGCTACATCAATAAATACACGCATGCATGCATATTTTTTCTTCGAAATACATCCAAATTTTGTATGGCCTGAGGTATATGTCTCATTGAGGTAAAAGCGATTACCAATTACAGTGCAGATAATATATAAATTATTGGCATTATCTTCAACGCATCACACACACCTGTAAAACTGTAAAACTGTTATGCAAGTAATGTAATATAGTTACGTACAGTTATTTGCCATTATATGATAAATGCATTCCACTGACATGCTGATATGGAAAACTTTTGCCCCGATATATGTACTGTTACTTGATGCCAAATTATCAAAGTATTAAATAAACCTTCGTGTATGAGACATGAATGAACTGTTATTAGTGTATATAGATCAGGAAAGGTAAAAAATTTAAATGACAGAAAAGAAATATGGCGTGATTGTTTCGCTAGGAGAAAATAATAATAATAATGATAATAATAATAACTTAACGACAGCGTGGAACAAAACAACGCACTTTTATATTCAGTGTATGTCTTCTACAAGAAGTTATAAATAAACACGCTCTGATATGCACTATGTAGTGAGAATAATGATAGGAACTTGTGGTTGGACTGGACGTGAACACATAAGTTTTAAGGTATAGTTTAATTTATTCCAACTTTTTTCTATTACACGCTTTACCATGTCATATAACATGTAATCAAAGTTGTTCAATCAGTTTTGTTGCAATATGTTTTACCTTGTGTTAACATAACAAATTACTGACACGTTTGATGCACTCTGCGCATGTACTAATCATTTATAAATAAAACATCTTACCGTATGTTTTCTTCGATTCTGTCTGATATTTATCCCATTGTTTCAGAATGCACAAAATCGTCATTCGCAGATGGAGCTCTTCCAAGAACGGATAATAATTTTGTTGTCGTTTTCAATATCATTACGTTCAAGTTGTTTGAAATTTACTTCACATTTATCGTGATCTAGGAATTGACGTTTTCACCACTTTTGTTCCTTTTCATTTACATTGATATTTTTTCTTGGAAGATTTAGACAACATTGGTGAAAAGAGAATGTATTGAATTAGGATTGATCACATTGCTAATCCATGAAATATCATGAAAATATAATGAGATTAATCCATAAAAAACACAACTAATTCACAGCATGATACGCTGTTTGGAAAGGACACGGCGTGTGTTGGTCAAAATGTAACATATATTTCTTTCGTATTGGTGTCCTTAATATCAGGGAGACACAACGTCAACATAATAGGCTGACATTGCCGCTTTCTCTTCATTAAAATTAAATGATTTCCTGTTGGTTATATGCTCTCTAAAGTCCTTCATCAGTATATGCTCTCCTTCATCAGTACTATTTTAGTTGGTACCGAAGAAAACTGTACCCTATCTACTTTAACCCTCAAACAAATATCAACGGCCACCTCGATTAAGCAAACATTTCTCCCATAGAACCATTATTTTCCAATGTCTTCTACACCAAATCATTGAGAAAAATTCCTCTACTAAGCAGCTAAACAGCTCAAATTAAACGTTTTCTTGCCTGCCAGTGATGTCAGTTTAAGGCTGCCATGACTAATTGCCACGTACAAGTTAGGTTTGTTCTATAAGAGTAGGTGCTAATGAAAGCGAAACTGAGACTCTTTAAGATGAATTGAAAAATGTGCTCTTTCAAGAAACAATAACTACATTAATACCTTTATCTTTATATTTCTCATTTTTTTGTAATTGTCCTCGAAGGAGCCATAGTGTCCCATCAGACGCCTCTTTGGTGGTCTTGTCCTCCGACTTCTCCTTAATATCAATCAGCAGGTCCAAAATATTCAGTTCTTTGTCTTCTAGCATCTTTATCTGGTTATCCTTGTCAAATGCAAGAAACCAAATTGCTCCCACGGCCTCTGCATGTTGAATGAGATCAATAACGTAAATAATGATCACCCCATGTTGGAGGTTTAGAAGGTATGATAGCAGAATATCAATGTAATAATGTATCAATCGTAAGCCGTGAATGTACCTGTAACTGAAGCAATAAGGAGTTTCTCCAAATACCCCAAGTATAGCCCTATATCGTATTGTGTCAGAATTCGGGTAATCGGAGAAACTATGATGCTGTACTCAGAGACAATTTCTTTGAAACAAATTTGGGATATCGATTTATGGAGAAGCCAAGAATGTAAAGATATGATTCCACATAGTTTTTGCTCATTTCAAATATGCCAATTGATTAGGATATATCACAATAAGTATACACCTGATCATCATTTAATGTATACCTAATTATGTAATCAATAGTTGATCAATAATAGTGTACAAAATGACCTAACCAATATATAATAAATTCAGATATACCAAAATACATGTACAATAGCTAATCAATTCAGATACAAAAATCTACGTATACAATAGATGATTATTTCAGATGCACTAATGAATAGGTAATCAGTTCAGATGAGTATACAATAGCTAATCAATTATGGTATAAAATTCTATGTAATTAATTGCTAACTGATTCAGATCTACATAGCTACCTAGAGGTATGTAATCGATTCAGATACAAATATACACGCATATAATATCTGATAATTTTAGATATACCGAGTTACGTTTGAAGCAGGTGATTAATTCAAAATATATGAATAAATATACAATGGTCAATTAATTCAGATATAACGAGCTACATACACAACATGAATAATTAAGCAATAACGAGCTAAGTTCAACATGACTAATCAGTTCGGAGATATCAAGCTGCCTATGCAATAACCGATTATTTATTTGTTTTATTTACTAGGCTGGCTACACATTATTTGGACGTAACATTACTTAGTAAGAAGTGAACGAAAGAGAAGGAGAATGTAAGCATTATTTTTTGCATGTTTACTTTATTAGAGCTGACCATAATTATTTTTATTTCTACATTTCAAAACTTTCTTGTCATTTATCCGATAAACATTTTCCGGACGTTAATGTTGTACACTGAGAGCCTATTACCTCAAAGAGTTGTGGTCTCTCGCTGTAATACTGACTCACGTGCACACAATAATTTAGTAACTTTTTATCTCCACTCATTATTACTGTGTGATGTTCCTCATCTCATCATGACCTAACCCATTCCGTAGGAATTATATATATATATATATATATATATATATATATATATATATATATATATATAATAATAATAATAATAATAATAATTTTAGCAGCTAATGTATGATTTTCTCTTGTAATTAACGGAAAGGGAGATTGCGCAAGAATGACATACATATGTGTCTCTCTTACATATAAATGAAATGAAAAACCTTGTAAGTATATGCTGCGTAATATTAGTTATGGCAGTATCATAATGACATTATACTCGTTTTACTTTTGTAAAAATAACTCCAATGAAATTATTGCTCTACACCAAATGTTTTTAGGAAACAGTGACAGTCTTATTAAAATTTGAGTAAGTTTAACATTTAAACATTTGCATTAGTCAAGCGTTAGCAATTAGCAAAAATTTGTTAGATATAACAATTGAACCCAGTGTTTTACGCTGTTTTAGATGACGCATTGAAGAAAATTAAGTTAAGTGACTAAATAATGCAAATATGTAATGTACATTACAAACGTATGTTCAGATATACAATTAAATTACGCCTACACTAATGCTATACATTACCTGAACAAATAGCCCTAATGGAAATGGCTCAGAAATATTGGAAAACGCGACAAATAATAATAATAAACCTGATGGCACTTATATACATAATATACCTCTCTTCTCCTCAACGGTTCCAATCTCTGCAAGTTTAGTCAGATGAGGGAGGCAGCCCATTTGTACAAGAAGTGATTTGTTGGCGTGATTTCTTGCAAGTCGGTGGATCGCTGTAAAGGAAATCTTAATATTATCAGTTATGTCTCTGCGTCAGATGCATCTGTAATTTCATATCAACACTCCAACTGTCCCCAAATATAGAGGAAGATTGGGGTTGGGCAACAACTGCACAACTATTATTCAGATTTATCTCAATGATTTAAGGTAGCAGGCAACATATTTTAATAAATGTCAATGCAAATGCTCGCTAAATAGATATAATACTGACGATCGTATATGTTTTCAGGATTAAATATGAGTTTGTTGCAGGATATTCTCATTATTAACGGGTGAAGTATCAGTGGTACTAATTAAAGTTACTTTATTTAAAGATATATTTCATTCATTGTTATTCTTAAATGTGATAGTGTAAGATAAAGTGTGTTGAAATTTCAAACTTAAATCCATATTAACAAGAGGGTCGTGTTACGTAAAGGCGATAGAGAAACTCTTTCAGACTACTAAATTCGTAGTTCAATTTGGGTAAATAATATTACATTTAAAATTTCCTCTAGCCCAATATCTGAATGTTCCGCCAATATTTAGTTAAATATCTTCACTATTAGAAAAGTGATTAAATTGCATTTGTTTCCCATGATATATTTTATAAAACACATTTGAGACGAAGTTAACTATGTAAAATCTTGTACATGGAATATCTCTTCGTTTATCGTCGATCTTTTATGTATCAATATATCCGTGGCCATGTTTCATCCATGTGAAATGCAACATCGTGTTCACATTTATTGCTTTTGTACAATATATTTGTCATGGCTGGGTTATTTAGCCGTATAGCAGATAGTATAGCCTTGTCTTCTGTTTGCCTACGGACACTATATTGAGTATAGCAGGTTTCAGAGAAAGCGGGATTTTTCATTTCTACGGCTGATTTTAACCTGTGACGCGTAATCATGGCAAAACGGAGACACATGCATATGTTAAAATAATTAATGAATCAGCATGGTCAGTCGTTTTCGGTTATCAAAACAGACTGTTTACCTCATTGTGCTTTTGAACTGCCTTAGAAACCATACTATCCCTCTCAGTGTGTGATTCTGACCTCAGTGAACAGGAAATGGTTAATAACATCATTTCTGGAATAGATTGCTTGTTGTTTGGGCGTTTAAGCATTCATCCTTTCGGGCAAATATGGAATAGTATGAATATCTAAGTCAACCTTTCATAATGGAATTACTGATAATTATCTGTTTTCTAAGGTAATAATTTATAAAGAATTCTACATAAATGCACACACAATTAGAACTCGCTGAATGAAGTTATGATTGGGTACAGAGTGTAAAAGAAATGGAACTTACTCAGTGTGCACTCCCATGCAGACCAGGTTTCCGAATTTACAAGGCAAATACGACTTGGTTTTTCTAGAGCCGTCTCCAGGGTTTTCAAGAACATCATCAGTAATTCATCCTTTCCTTGTAGAATTTCGCTTTCCTTTTCATCAATAAGGTTTGCCAGGGTGGCAAGAGTCTTGAAACGATCGATTTTTGTCTTAGAATCCAAATACGGACTGACTAATTTTACAAAGCCACCTTCACGTAGCGGAGTAATATTTTCATCCACTTTTGAAAGGTTATGAATAATTGACATGCTCGCTCTAATCATCTTGTGCTCTTCTTCACTCTGTGTAAAATGCAAAATAATGTAACATTAGTTTATATCTTGTTCTCTTCTTCACTCTGTATAAAATGCACAATACTGTGACACTAGTTTATTCCTTGCTCTCTTCCTCACTCTGTGTAAAATGTACAATATTGTAGCACTAGTTAATATCTAGTTCAATCTAGCGACTATTTGAATCTCATTTGACTGTTTGAATCTCTATTTGAATGTGAGAATGTCTTGCCATGAAGCTAAATTTGCCAAATTTGACAGACGTACCAGGTATACATATACTATAATCTCGGGAGTAAAACGGAAGCTTTTATCATGGGCATGTGTGATTCTACTTTCAAAATTAAACGGTGGTGTCGAAGTAAAGAAAAAGAATCCTTGCCACTTAACAAAGTCCCTATTTGGATTTAATTTAACAATGATCATGGAGACACTTCAATGTATAAAGAACCCGAACACATCTGATATCATTGATGGAAAAGCGACTGTATATGTGACTGAAATTTCGTTTCTTTTCATCAGAGGATATCAATCAACTCCTGACAACCAAAGTATGCTCAATAGCTACAAGTATCAGACCATTATGCACACAATGTGGTAGCAACCATAGGGCGCATTTAAACTATTACAAACACAAACAGCGAAGACAAACATAACCCTTTTGGAATAAGGAGGAATTTTCGTGAGGACCATGTGTGGACCACATTAATGCAGAAGTGTCAACAGTAAGCCCCTTATTATACATTGAAAGCTTAACACCTTATACATGCAGATTCTCTGTTTTGGCGGGCGAATTCCTAAGACGGGGCTATTGTTAATAGCATAGTATCTTACGGACATAATTATGTTTGCGTGCGTGATATATGGCTCGGGATTTTAAAGTTGTAAGCAACAGTGAAATATCGTCACTGTTTAGAATCAAACCCCTTGAGAGTATGTGGGAAAAGGAATTATATCCCATTTGTAATGAAGAACCTTCATTGAGACATTTAAGACAGTCTCAGTTACAGTGTAACGATACAATATATCTCGTGGATCCAACACTGTTTTTGAATATGTCCAGTGAATCATGGACCCCACTTACAGCTCGGACGAAGAGGATGCAGATGTTAATGGCTATTATCACCACTACGCGACATGGGTCATCCGCCAGCTTAACGGCTCTATTTTAGAGGCAGTTTACAAAAACAGAAACATATTATGCTCAAAAGTTGTCACTAATGAAACTAAATTAATTATGTCCGGGAAAATAGAAATGGTATACTTCAAAGATTCAATGGAATACTTGTTTTTGCTTTGAATAAAATGCCTTCTCTTTGGAATAACTGACACGACTCAATTAAATCTTTTGTGTTGCATTTTAAATATAAAAAGTCACCGCGTCGAGCGACCCATATTACTCGGAGCACAGTACTACAACCTAGGCATTATGCATACTGAGCAAAAGGTCATATACCTTTAGCAAGAAATGCTACACTATCGTCGGCGTGATCACATTTGACGATGTTGTTGGTGAGCTATACAAGTGTTTATCGAAGAGAAGAAACCCTCATATTATGAATTAGTGTTGCTGATATTATGCTAACTATATTTCGTTGAATACGATATGCCAGAACCAGTGGAGAAAAGAGAATTGGTTCTGGCTCAGTTGATGGTCATGATTTGGAACACTCATATGCTGTGTAGGAATTTAATTGATGCCTACGCCAAGAATGTAACACGTGTTAAACTAACCAA
The DNA here is from genome assembly GCA_028554795.2 of Sinohyriopsis cumingii. Lineage (NCBI taxonomy): Eukaryota > Metazoa > Mollusca > Bivalvia > Unionida > Unionidae > Sinohyriopsis > Sinohyriopsis cumingii. Next base: position 7,101,180 of record CM068833.1, read on the forward strand.
CTATGGAATGTACCAAATACTGGGTTAACCAACGACGATTAGTGCCAAATGAACGGAACAACGGCAAACATAATCAGTTTACAGCTTGTTTGGGAGACGAAGATTTAAACATGCTTGTTACACAAAGGAAACTGTAAATTTTGACTTAAAACATTTAACTCGAGCACACTTGACAATACGAAGATCTAATCAAATGTAAAAATATTCGACCTACCGACTTATACCATCGACTTTTACCAGATCATTGCAAACAACTTATATTTATAAGTTATTGTTATATTTCCATAGGTCCCCATAGTGACCCATCTCGTCCCCCTCGTCCTCCTACAACTACTAGTTACCTTTCTGGTGTATTTTCAAAACACATCCTAAGAAGACGGTTTTGAAAATCGCGTTGATTCACAACATCATCTCATACAGATGATCACTGAGCATAGTTTAGCGTAGCCTGTACCTGTCGACAGCTTCAATTTTCGTACATTTGGCCATAAAAATGAAAATAGCCATACAATATCAACTATATAAAAAGTTTAGATTTGATACATGTTACTTCATTTCCAAGAGAACTGAATGTGCCGCCTAAAAGAGTTGTATAATTCATTTTTAATAAATGAATACCTTAACCGACTCCGTCCAATATATTTTGTTTCACTGAATATCAAAGAATAAAATACTAAATAGTGCCCCGATAATTGGAACAGGTACATTAAACAGAATGCACTACGGCTGCCAACCACAAAGTTGTTAGAATAGGACTGTAACTTGTAAGTAACTGACTGTGAGGTCGATAGATAACACTTAGTATCAGCGTCGCCAAACTACTTGGCAATGAACGCGCATGTACTCAAAATAAATTAAAACGATTGTCCCAAGAAAACATGAAGTCTCTCATTCAGCTGGCACTTGCCTAATAACCAGACACTAATGCTACTGAGCAAAGGTCTGGGTTAATAGGGTACATTCAACAAATTATACCCCAAGATTGTTGATTTCATATGTGATAAAACAATTGCTATAATTTTTAGCTACGTTATTGTCTTATCCGTATATCAGTCTTGAAAAAATATTGTTCCATACCTCATCAATCAAATGCGATCAATTCAATTTCAGTTATTTTGTATATTAAGTTGCTCAATACACCTATTTTTAGCAACAACAGCCACAATCGGCGTAGTATTTGAAAAGCAGAAATTCCTTCAGACCAAAATACATGTTATCCACTTTGATAAAATTATGTTCTGAAATTTCAGGAAAGTGGTTTTAAAGAAAGTATTAACCTAGTTACGAATGTCGGACCTTAAACTAAGATGTGTTTTTGTCCACAAGAAACAACCCAAACACCTTCAGGCTTTGATCATAAAAGAAAAGATTGTCCAAAGAACCTCCAAGTAATATGAGATACTATGGGCCACTTGCCTTTAAAAGCCTCTTGAATTCAAACTTATTGATACTCAAATTTCATTCCTGTTTTATGATATTCATCCTTCCCAGCCACCTCCAGCTAATAAGTCTCATGGGAGGAGATGCAAACTCTCTATGTCTTTTGCAGATAGTCTCCATATAGACTACCTTTATATTAGATGTTGGGAACTTCCATACAGCTGTTTAGTACAAGTAAAGAGTACGGATGGATCGAAAGATTGACCAGTGGAGAAACAGACCAGATGGTATAACATTATCCCTGGGCTTAATTACTAATAACTAATTAATGACTGATATTTTTAATAATGGTGTAGCACATATACATGTTCTAAACTGTACCCTAATCTCAAGGACAATTACATTTTCAATTAGAAGTGACAACTATTATGATTATACAAAGTCCAAAATATGCAGAGGTGCGAAAAGTTTGCTTTGATACAGCTTCATCCAGTGATGTATGTGGCATTTTGCTTGCTTTGGTTTCGCTATTCAGTTCAACCTACAATAAATTTACAAGCAATGCTATGCAACGATGTATTACCGAGATATTAGTAAGACACGCGGAGGATATTTAAGATAGTTGACATAATTTGCAAAGGAAGAATTTGTTTCAGATTTAACCTCGTGAATTCCTAATATATTCTGCAGCAAGTTTTCCCGAAATTAATTGCAATGATAATTGGATACTCTTAAAACGATATGTGCATACTGTTGTAACGGTCCCAGTACTTCTGACCCTTTTAGTGCATCATTACACCTGCAAACTTATATAATATTCTTAAGATGCAAAACGTCACAGATAAAAGAGGCAAGCTATTGAGACAATGAAAATGGAGATCAGGAACAGAAGCAAAAACACCTTGCTCTAGTGAACCTGTCTCAAAATGAAGTCGGTTTGCAAAAATTTAAAACTATCATCTTTTCCTGCTTTAATGAAACACACAACTCCCCAAATAGAGTAATTTTGAGCATATGTTCTACTTTCTGCAAATTTGATAACTTTAACATCTACTTCATAAGGACAGCTTACCATTTTTTCCCCTTGAATACGCTTCTGTTGATAGGATGTCAAAATATTTTGCAAAGTGTTGAGAAATGTAGACTCTCTTACAATATCAAAGGTGACTTCAGGACTGCAATCCGAAAAATTCCACAGGAATCTCATTGCTTCTAGAGTTACAAAGGAATGCAATTTTTCTGCATTGCTCTCTAGCTGTTTAGTGCACTCTTGCCATCCTTCCGTTACAACTTTACATATTACAGGCACAGATTGAGTTCTTGACACCTGCTGACCAGCCTCACGCTGATATCTGTTAAGAACGTCAACTGGCAATGGACCAATTTTCTCAACTTTATAAATAAAGTCAGACATCCACGCTATATCTTTCCACACAGCTTCAGTCCATTTCTCATCTTCATTTTCTGAACTTAACATTATATGAATATTGTTTATGGCTTTATTTAGAAATCGAAAAAGACTGTCTATTCTTAATTGAATTTCTTTGTCTGTCAATTCTTTTTTCTCATTTGTCTCTTCCTCTAACCACCTTAAATCCTCGTCGACTTTTTCAACACTTCGCGAATTTGCTTGCTTTTCTGTCCTGTTTTGACCAGGTGTTTGGTCAGCTGACAAGTTTAAACTTCTTACGTCATCAAAAGGTTCCTGCAGCAAATACGACGAAGATTCTCCTACTTGGTTGAGACCTAGAAATACAATGAACGAATATAAACGATACATATCATAACATATTATGTTCTATTAGAAATGACATACAGGTGTAGATTAGGACTGAAACAATGAGGTCATCATGTTTGGAAAAAGGGGAAGATACTTGAGATTACTAACCATTTCTGTTGACAAGACTGTTTTCAGCAAGAAGATATATTCTTATCAAAGAGCAAAGTTATGAAGGTTGCCTTTATTTCACAACACCGGCCACAAAGGAATACAGATAATATAGTTTCCGGCTCAGCTGACAGGGTAACTATAATACAAGTAATTGCAATTGTGATATCGATGTCACATATAGAACGTCAATTTGTTCAAAACAGATGAGCTTTATGTATCGCACGCTGAGCTGGAGTGATGGTAGGGTAAGCTGGAGACATCGTAATATGTGCCGGAGAGATTATAGGGCGAGATAGAGAGATTGTGTGGCGAGCTGAAGAGATTTTCGAGTGGCTAATTGTGATTGTATAGAGAGCTGTATATAAAGCAGGGTACTCTGGAGAGATCGTAGCATGAGCTAGTATGATCGTTGGGTGAGCCGAAGAGGGCGTACTGACTGGAGTGATTGATTTATAGCTATCACGGTGAACATCATCTAAGATTCTCTACAATCACTCTTGCTCCACACCTGATCACTCCAGCTCTCCCCACAATATATATATTGCGCCCTAGTTTATATTCCTATCCCTGTGTATGATTCACTGACTTTATCGTTCCATACGAGTGCATTCAGAAATCATTAAAACGTGACCCAAATAAGTAACAAACAGGAGATTTAACTTATATAACCCCAGGAACTTATGTAACCCCGTTTAAACATATTTTATTTTATCGCCCTATGATATATCCAGGATGCTTTTTCCAGCTCACCCTACAATCTTTCTAATTATATCCACATTATCTTTAGCTCACCCAGCAATCTGTCCAGCTCGCTATACTATCTCTTTAACATGGATACGATCATTCCAGCTCACTTTCAGATTTTCTCACTTGATCCATTTCGATTGACTTGGTATTTTGTAGTCACATATAAAGCTGTCAGTATGATAGTTGGAGACGACCACGGTTATTACGAAAAACTCAGCATCAGGTTTCAGGTTTGCTTTCGGAAGGGTATGGGTACTCATACTATGCTGTCAACAGTTGATATTCCATCAAATGTCAGAAAGCAAGCTATAATAAAATGATCACAGCAACAGCTATGTATAACAGTACGCCATTAGTGCGAAGCAACAGTCTGTTCAAATTAGTGCATCTAGATTGATCTTATCAAAATAAAACTAAATTACACAAATCATCAACGAATACCGGATCCAACGTGAATACTGTGATCAAAAGAAAACCAAGACACCGTGCTACGTGAATCAAATATTGAAATAACAAAATTTTGCTAACTCATTATGCAAATATAGTGCATGGATCGTTTTCACTGCATAAGTCTACCCTACTGGTGGTGTTTATGTTAAGCTTAAATACAAGGACACGGATGATATAAGTCAACCCTCTAAAGATGAATGGAAAGATGAAAGTGTATTCATAGCACGTGTAACGGGTATTAGTGTGGATGGCCTTTACATTTGTTTGCGTCAAAAGCAGACCATATGACGTGATTTCAGCACGTTAAATACCTTGATCTACAATTGCCACATTATACCCTATATGCTCAGGAAAGATTTATTTATAGATAATAATGCCAAAAGTAATTCTACAGATAAAAATTGCAATTGGCACTTTAATCGTATGGCCCGATGTTAGATGCAAGAAGACATTAGTAATTAAGTGCTGAACAATATCCTTCTAAATGTGTGACTACGAATTTCTGCTAAAGCAATATGAATTGAATAAAACTATGATTAACAAAAGGAAAGGACATGTGTTCTTCAATATATTCGCTGACACGGGAAAATAAATTCTTAAACCCTTTCGGAAAATCGCTATGCGAGACTCCTCTGTGCAGCTGGTATTTATCTAGCGCAATATTGAATATTACAGACTGGAAAACAATTCGTACGAGTGTTTTTTTTTCATGCCTATATACGTAATATAAAATATCAAATAAACGCTCTAGAATAATCCATCACATCTCTCTTTTTTTCACAAATATGTCTTGAGCCATATAAATAATGGTAATATTTGTCTTGCTATTCTTGATAATACTTGTTAAGTGATTCTTGCTAATACTTGTCTTGTTATTCTTGCCAATACTTGTCTTGCTATTCTTGCTAATACTTGTATTGTTATTCGTGATAATACTTGTCTTGCTATTCTTGCTAATACTTGTATTGTTATTCGTGATAATACTTGTCTTGCTATTCTTGATAATACTTGTGTTGTTATTCTTGATAATACTAGTCTTGCTATTCTTGATAATACTAGTCTTGCTATTCTTGATAATACTAGTCTTGTTATTCTTGCTAATACTTGTCTTGCTATTCTTGCTAATACTTGTATTGCTATTCTTGATAATACTAGTCTTGCTATTCTTGATAATACCAGTCTTGTTATTCTTGCTAATACTTGTCTTGCTATTCTTGCTAATACTTGTATTGTTATTCTTGATAATACTTGTCTTGCTATTCTTCTTGAGCGGGTCATCGTTACGTCTAATTGAAGTTTAAGAGAAGCAGTTTCTCTAATGTTCCGAAGGAATCTCGTTTTTAAGTAAGTTTCCTTGTTTTAAAAATAAGCATACATTTTGATTATTTCCTCCATGTGCTCATTATAAAGACAAACGAATCTCTAAATCTTTTAAGAGAATTATGCATGAAGTTCACTTATCATTTGTCTTGATTATTGTCTTGCTGGGATACTTCTAAAAGGAGCTTGTGTTGTTAACAATGGACTCCGAAGTCGGTAAATCAAGTTTCGAATGCATCAATCCAATATTTGCAACGGACATTTTATTTCTAACTCTTTTGATAAGTGTGAAATTTTGTCTTAAGTTCTATAAAATAATAACCGCAGCATTAAAAGATTCTTACAACGAGCGTATTGTCTATTGAAACTAAATATAGTACAGTGATTAACAGATGATATAATATACCCTGTAAAGTCGTACATTCTGGTACTGATGTGAAATACCAGAGTTTAGACAGGCTACTGTTATCAAGGTGTCACTCAATTTACCTCACCCCCTTGATACGTAGTCTGCATGTTAACAACATGACTAGTTTTGTTCCATTTTGTCAGCAACAAATTCATATTTACTGCTATAACATTTTTACTTTGTGCCTGTGATATTGTTTAAAAGTGCATTTGAATGCTTCAGATAGATACAGACAAACAGAGCGACAGTGACAGTGAAATACACATATATAGACACAAAATATCTCAATGTGCAATTGTAGGAGAACAAAAACTGAACGTATTATATGACCATCACATGCTTGAATAGCTTCAGTGAGGGGCAGTTTATTAATTACCCTTTTCGCAACATTTGTAATCATTCGGTAAGACATGCCACCAAATAAATTAGACATTTACCCGATACCGTTCGCTCAATACACTATATACTGACTAAAGTTTACCTTTGGTGGGGGATATGGTTGTTTTTCCAGGCGGCTGAGACTATTTGTTGTCCAAAAAGATGCGACAAAACACCTGAACGGTAAGACATGCTACCATATAAATTAGACATTTACCCGATACTGTTCGCTCAAAACACTATATGATGACTAAAGTTTGTCTGTGCTCGGGGACATGGCTGTCTTTCCAGCTTGAGGCTATTTTTTGTGCAAGGAGTTCCAATATACACCTGAACAGATCAATCATCCTGCAAGTTAATTTTCATACATTTTTTTAAAACAATTCTAATTAGTTCGCAATGTGTTACTTTTAAGGGAAAAGACAGTCTACAGGTGTATTAAGATAACTGTTGTAATTATTAATAAGAGAGTTTTACATCCGGGTATGGTGATGCTATCTCTAATCACCTGGTTACAGATACATCCTTATCCTTCAAATCTCACTAGAACTAGTGTACTAATGTAATAATGTTTTTATGTAATAACCGTATTATGAGCTTCATTAGTGTTATTAAGATATTACGGAAAGGTTTACTGTTTAAATATTTCATTAGACTTATAGGCTTTAATTAGGAATAGGGTTTTCAAGATCGGGTGATTTTTTGTACGGAACCCTTGTGAGGGAGGCAGCGAACTAGGGCCGATAACTTCAAAAACTACAACAGGGACATGTGTGGAAATAGCATCACCCTAGGATTTAAACACTTTACCGACTTAGTCAAGTTCTGACCTGGAAACAGTGCAGAATACAATAGTGGTATGACACTGCAATTTAGGGAAAAGTGGTTCAAATTCTTTCACAATATATATGAAGTCCTCATTCCTGAATGACTGATCCCTAAAGATTTTAAGGTACCTTACTAAACAAATAGTACACACCAGTGGCGTCTATCACATCAAGATAAACTACAAATGAAAGAGCTACTATTGTATTGTCTTTGAGTTTCAAACTACCCAAGGCACCAGCAAACCTCTTGAACATACATTTTTAATGTATTGCCTTTTTTCCGCTCCTGGTCACAACTGTGTTATGACAGACTATTTCCATATGTAAACGATATACTCTCTATCATAAATTCTAAAGAAAAAAAGAAAAAAAAAACAACAACAGAAAACGGTAATTTTACATGTACCATTTTTATGTGTAGGAATGGGTGACACTTGTGAACTTGCTCTCTCGTTGATGAACCTTTCTGACAGAACAATTTCGGAAGATTTCATGCTGATGACACCTGTAAGTAAAATAAACCATTATAAGTAGAATATATCTAACCTTGGATTCGTCAAAATAAGTTTTAAGTTAGGGTTAGGGTCTATATATGCCTACGATCGTCTTTCTAGAAGTAGGACAAACAAAATGGGACTCATCAATATCAAACATATTCATGGCATACTTAATAAGATAGAAGCTATTTCGTACCTACTATTTTAACATCATAATTGAAAAATTTCATAACATTTTACGTGAAACTAATTTGTTTGATAGATTGTAATTATGCAATTTTTATATGCTGCATAATTTTTTTTTATTAATGTTCTTCTACATGAGATAAAATGCAGGAGATACCGATATGAAAAATATTATATATCTAGATTAAAACGCATATTACTATGATGTTACTAATCATGTGCTACATTGTTGCTTTGTTTCTATTATTCACAATGAACCTGCGACTCTCCCATTACAAGTCAAACCATCCACCAGCGGAGCTACCGCATATTCCAATATGCAGGAAATGAGGGAGTTAAACAAAGGATACAAGTTTACACATTGCCCAGCTCAGGCCATGGAAAGAATTCATGGAAGGTATGAAAACATTTTCATGTGTTTATTTGCTTTTGAAAATCAAACAAACTCAAATTAGGTGCATGTCCTAAAAGTGGCATGGAACAGTTCTGAATTGAATTGAGTCGAATGGAATGGAATTACATTAAAAAGGTCTATAACAAATATATTTAAAAATGAATTAAACGTATGCGAAGGATACCAATATTAATCAATCACTAGCTTTCCTTATATTTTCTACCCTGAATTTCATTTGAGTTATTTTCCTTTAAAATTGTTTCCCTCGCATCGCTTGACATGTTTTAGCATATCTTGATATTAGTTAGATCCTCGTCTATGTAAATTTCGGTCAAGTGGCAATTCCCAGATAAAAACTCATTTTCAGCTGTGAAATGCGTTCAGAGAACTTTAACTGTAGGGATTTGAAATCATTACATTAATATCTAAGATCGGTTTACCAGTTATTATAATTGTGACCCTAGACGTATATCAAGAGAAAAAAATATATGTTCACTATGTAGACCTTCATCGAATGATATGTCTTAATGGTATCCAGTGTATAAATCAAGAGGTCTTGTGGATTCTGTGCAGTTAAATTGTCCGTCTGTAATAAAACAATACATTATATGTGGTCTCAGACTATATATACGTTATCAGAAATAAAATCCGGTTATGACTGGCTTCAAACTGCTTCAAAACGTAAGTCAATGAAGTTTTAAAATAAATGCTTAATCAAATTATCTCCCTCTCTCTCTTTCTGTGGTTTCAAAATAGTTAATAATTATGCTTTTATAGATTTCCCGTTAGCAAACGCAGACAATATATTAGCTTTAGCCTGAACAGAACTGTAACTTAAAAATGATCCCGTATGTACATGGAGGATGTGTACTTGAAGGTATATTATGTTTCGGTGTACAGACGATGGATATAAACACATGCATGTAAAGCATATATATATGAAATACAAATATAACACGAGAAAGATAAACACTTTCATCAAGTAAGTTATAATGGGTTCTTCTATTATGTTATATATGTTATCGATTGTATGCACACATAATCTCTAACTCTGTACAAGAAGTCAGGTGAAAATGACCACATTTCTTTGTTTTACACTAGACATGTACAAATTTGCTCGAAAAGGTGTGTTCGACTTAATAAGAACCTCCACCCCACCCAAACCAAACACTGATCCACAAATGAATTTCGGTGTAAATTATTAAGTTTAAACTAACTGTACAAGCTGCTATCCAACTTTACTGATATATAAAACGGATCAGATGACATTTGTCCCTCATACCAAAATCTGACACAAAGCTTGCAGAACAGGTCATTTTTACGAGTATGATGAGGTTCAATAAAGATGTTTGTCCTCGATCAGTGCAGCACTTAAAATATGTTATCTTGACAATAGCGTGACTCTCATAGGCAAAATTGTCAAAGATTTATCACATCTAGTGCCTATATCCATGACTTAAGACTACCATTTTTGGTGATGTGTGATTAGTCGTGAGATTGTAGAAATTGGTGTGTGCTTACTGCGTCGCAAATCTTAACTCTAGGTGTTGACCTTGATTTACAGTAGGGAACAAATCACGATTATCTAATCTCGTCTTTAACTTTCATAACATTGCGTGAAGGTTTCAAAAAATCAATTCGTTATGTATGGCAAAACCTTTGTTACGTATATATTTGGAGCACATTCATATCATCAGCTAAGAGGTACAAGATAACACCAAACACGATATCGAATGAGAAGTTATTAATCATAAGTTCTCATAGGAGAACTTAAAATATCCAATCCGTGTGGTTTTACAACTGAATACAAAATACATTTTATCTAATTGGCCACGTTTATATGCATAATTTTAACCATCGATAACCTCGACCTGAAGTATACCTGACTGTGATAACTTTAAGATATAGTGTGCTAATGCAATTAACTCTCCCACCTCTGACTCCAGTGTATTTATATCATTGAAATATGATACTTGGGTGATTCCAAAGTACATTTCATCATTTTTAGTTAATACAGTGCCTTTTAATGTACATATACTTTCTAATTATTCCTACTTTTGCTTTAAAAAACACAAAGGCTTATGACTACGTTTTAAATTTAGGTTAATCGGTGCGATAAGAGTGTTTGCATGCTTTGCTCCAGTCTCAGTGGGGTACGAATTTAAATCCGTAACCTGTAGAACGTTTTTTCTCAATGTAATTTGATTTCAAAGTTCTCTGTGCAATCGTTTTCATGTAGTATCAATGTATACCATTTTGCGCTATATTTGTTGTTCCGTCGTAACTTACCGTAATAAATTATATATACATTGGCTTACGCCAGCATAAACCGGAGTGAATGCATAATTTGTCTCGAGTCAATGATTGCGTACCATCGATGTCAATGACATACAAAATCTTAAACATATTAATGTATTTTGATTCTTCCTCATTCATGCTTGAATACACAATATGCGGTAATTTCATAAGTTTATAGTATTACATTAATATATTATTTGTTCCGATTTACTAGCATATTTATGAAAATGTATCCATATGATAGCATATTCGTCACGTAAAAGGATGCCATTTCCCATGATCGTACCTAATAGTTCACGTCACGCAATCAAAGTGCCCTGTCTTGTAGCTAGCCTAATGTATTTCTCAGTAGCTGACGAATCAAACTTCCGTGCCCATATCATATTCCTCATCTTGAAAACTAATTCATCACCATGTACGATCCAATGTAAGCACTTTCTGCTCTGTTTCGTTAAGATTTTTAACGCAGAATATGATGTCCTATATGCCTTGAATTTTATCAAAAGAATCAGAACTGGCTTTGCATTTGCTGAGAGTTTCTTACTGGGTCGATAGGCGTGTGCGTCTGCTACAACGAATGTATATAGTCACAACTACGTTATATCAGTCTATAATGATATGGGACTAGTCGATGTGTTATGGGGTAAGGTGGCAGCTGGCATATTCAATGGTGTCCTACGTCGTTGAGTCGGCCCCATTTCCGATGCATATAATTATGCGTGTTCTCAATCAGGCCACTACATATCTTCTACTGCGCAACACATTTGACAATAAGTAATTTGGAGTGGTTTCAAATGCAGATCCCGTAAGCAGGCCTATGCAAAAGACAGGGTCGAAGGATTAAATTGCAATATTCTCAAAGGTAGGCAGACAATATCCACTCCACGCGATGTTAGATGTAAATACTTGCTTAAGTTTATATGCTTTGGCACATTCTTGCACTGAAATTTTATTATCTCCAAAATCGATATGAACGAAATATTTTTAAACGGTTTCACTCAACGTTTTGCAAAATCCTTCCAAGCAAATAGATTTTCTATACGGTGAAGTACAGAATATATCTTACAGTCAAAATATTTTTCCAAATTCTGCAATACTGAATTTAGCCGATCTCTCTATCTCCTCAGGCAGTGGATAATATACGTGTCATATATAACCTAATATTTACTTAGTTCTATAGAAATGTGTCATTAAAATTTGGCTATATGGAATATTTGCATATAGATACAGTGAAAGATTTTGAAAATCCCTTTAAAAACTAATGATGTCAAGGTTTAAATATTGAATCAGGAATTTGGCGAGATCTCAAACTAACCCCACGAGATGAAAGTAAACGATTTGTTTAATTCGTTAGTATTATTATTATTATTATTGCTATGGTTTTCAAGTTCAAGCTCTATTTCATCACATCTGCTTTTCATGCTTCAATCAAAGCAGGAATATATATCATAGTTCATGTACTATTTTCTTATAATAATACAAAGAAAACACGTCGAATGCTGCCGAAGATGCCCGTATTTAAGCACATGTTTTACTCTACAGGTTATATATCAATGCTGTGTATTTGGGTTTTATCATAATCCATAATTATATGCATGCAAACGGGTAGGTTTATGCGTTTTAGTGTTTCTATATATATGTATATGTTCGAACCCACGACCTCCCACATCTGAGGTGGACGCTCTAACCACTAGACCACAGAAGCGGTTGTATGTATGTATGTATGTATTAAAGCAGGCAGGTAAGTAAACATATAGGGTTTAGGAAGCCATCCTATTTAAGCAGGTAAGATGAGACGGACGAGACAACAATGTATTCTTTTGGGATGTGAAAGTTGAATTTCCATTTAGTTCCCCTAGGTTAAGCATTCGGAAACACCACACAACGTATTATTAAAAGTAATTTGAAAAGGAAACGAATAGACGTTATTCCGTTTAAGTACCAATGATCTATCACGAAGTACATCATGGGATCCGATAAAAAGGGTCGTCTCTATGACCACCACGTACTTCATATAGGAGTGTGTATTAATTGGTTCGACTCTACAAATCCGAACCCACAGTAGAACAAGATTCAAGTATCACAAACAATTATAACCTACGGCAACAACTATCAGTTTTGAGAGTGAGTTTTAAAAAGAATGAAGCGTAATGGTTTATTTAATCAGAATTGTAATCATCCGCTCTCATTAATGATGTAGTACAGTTTAAACATATAAACAAATGTTTTGTGTCTTTTCTCGTGCAAGCATAATTAACATGAAATTTGGTATTGGTTCCATATTTGCTTAAATAATATAGTCCATGTATTACACGGCATCAGCTGTATCTGGCCTCGAGAACTTGGCCCAGAAATGTGTTGCGTGGTATTGTTAGTTGGATGCGTGGAAACGATGTTCGAAGAAAACATGTAGTTGTCAATCAACTTTATGATGGCCCTATCTAGCCATCAAATGCGTGTAACAAAAACTCCATCTTGTTTCTTCTGCAGCCAAGAAGGAACGTAGTAATTTGATTTATTATTTGTTCTTCATGTTATTGAAAAGCACCATGACATGTTAATTATGTGACGTGAACACCAATCTTTTATACCAGTAATGAGAACATCATCATTCAAAGTTGTCCCATTCATTCAGCGAATAATATTTGCTGTGTTTGCAGGATACCTTTCTCTACGAATTATGTGTAGAAAATATGTTCGCACCTGGTTTGTTCATGGTATTTCACACTGGTTGTATGATACAGGTATTATAGCATGTGCTGTGTACAAGATAGTTTCACATCTGTTCTGTTTTCATTTTAATTTCATATATATCTGCTGTTAAACTAATACCACATCGTATGGCACTCTCAGTTATCAAGAATATGTCACATTATGCTAAATGTTAGAACATTTTATATAAAAATGTAAGACATAATCTCTCATGATCTGATCTGACGTTAAAAATGAAAGCAAATCAAATTAAATATGGATCTTTTAAAATGAAAAAGAAGTATGCTGGATTTAGCTGCTCTAGCTGGCATCGCATTAAATAGGACAATAAAACTATGAATGGGGAAATGATTTGATTATGAATTAAAACTGTGCTCCTGATACGAAACAGTCATGAGCATTCCGTGATTTCATATTAACTGCCCTGATACGAATCTGCAGTTCTTGTCGTATACCGTTTTCTCCATCGCCTCTCTGTGAACCACTCCTAAAGGGCAGTTTAAACACCGCGACTTTCATTCCGTAAACTACTATGATTAATTTTGTAGTGATTTTCAGCTTTTTAATATTTTCAACACACCATAAAGGGGGCGCTCACCAGTTATTATGTGGATCATATTTCTTTGGATATTATGCTTTTGGAAATTGTACATGATCTAAGCACACTGCTAACTAAAATGACTGCTCTCTTGTGCTAACAAATCCGTCTGAATTAGTCTAAAGTACACTATCCATATCAGCTATTAAAATAGGGAAAATTACTTTTGCCAGATTAAACAATGCCAGCATCCGAAAATGGAATGAATGAATTAACAAATATATAAAATGTAAAAAAAGTTATCGGCTCTTTTTTTATACAATTTACCGCTGAAGTTCAGGTGGTGAGAAAGACCAAGTTGAGCTAGACTTTTTTGAAAGGTGCACATCTGGAGTAAGGCCAAGCTGTATACTCTATAACCCATATTACACCCATAACTAATACAACAAAATAAAGGGAATTAAAGGTTATTTGAATTATTTAAATACCCAGTAAAACGAATGAGAAAAGCTTGGGAAATTCTTTTTCTTTAAAAGTGTAACCCTATGCAAAATGTGAAACTGTAGAGCGCCAAAATGTGAAAACTGTAGAGCGCCAACAAAAGGAGTAAAACATTATGATATTAAGTCAGAATTTCATCGACTGATATCGGCTTGAAGTATCAAAAGTTTAGGTCTTGTTAATACTGATCAGTAACCTGAAATTTAAAAAAGATGCAATTCTATAAGATGTCGAATTCTATTTTTAATATCAACATAGAATTTGGCTATACTCAGACTATAACTGCTTCAAAACTTATCAGGCAAACATTTATTGGAGATCTTAAGAAAATAACTTGACTTCTCTCTCTCTCTCTCTCTTGTCATTGATTTTCTTAGGTAATCATTAATAATTAGCTTTATGAGAGTTTTCATCAGTGGAATGAAACGAACTATGATAAGCATAGTAAACTATCAATTAAAATGGTCATTTATGCATACGGGCAACGTAAACATAACGTATATTTGTCTTTTTCTAATACGTTCGATGTGAATGTTTGTATGAAAATATTCTATAAAGGAAACATAATACTAGTAGGTAGATTAAAAACATTTACGAAAGTAAATGTTTGTTCAGTATCTTAATTATTTTCAATATGCCACCACAAGTAAACAAAAAGCATTTCAAAACAATACACGATACATTAAAGAACTTGTTATTTAAATTATTTCAATATGCCACAAGTAACCAAAAAGCATCTACAAAAATGCACGATACATTAAATACCTTGTCTTTTTGGATTTAGTGTTTGCAAACAGCTACTTAAGGAACAACCAAACCACCTGTTCAATGGTTGTTTGCGCAAGTCGGGGTATCTTTCCCGTTCCTAGTCACAACTGTTTTTTAGCAGACGCTCTCAAAAAGAGCAAAATTGCGAACTAAAAAAGCATTATATATTTACCATTAGCAAGTGTCGGAGGGGCTGAAAGAATTGTGTTTTCTCTCTTGGGGTTTCCGGATGGACATGATGAGGAACATTTCATGTCGTCTGTACCTAGAAGTAAATTAATAAATGAAATATATATTTTCTTGCGTTCTTAAATATAGATCATCGTTAGGGTAAGGTTATGGTCTATATATGCTTGCGTTCTTCAAACAAAGATTAGTTTATATTTATATATTATTACGAGGATGTATATTAAAATCCCTATGGTTGACGAATGTAGGGACATTCATTGTCACAAATAGTACAACAACTATTCACACCCTAGTGCTAAATAATGAGTGTCTGCTAGGTATCGAACCTAGGGCCTCTGAATGCGAAGTAATGTCATGAAAATGAGGGAGTCTTAAGTTGGTACACTACAAATATTTACTCACAAACGTTCTGAACACACACCAATAGGCTTCCAAGATGGATCGCAACGCCCCCCTGCCTCCGGTAGCAGTCAATATTTAATGTTGCAGCTACAAAGGGGAGCAGTTATTAGTTAGAACTGCCAAGTAAACTAGTATACCACACATCTTCTCGCTTTTAAGATGATCTGATTTTGCTTATGAGTACATAAGAAAACGAAATGAATCAGTTCCCCCAAAAAATGAACATTAAATAAGTAAGCAATGAATTTTCTCTCTATGTATCTGAGCTGTCCACTGAAAGAATTTAACGGAATTGATTTAAATAATATGTTACTGTAAACGAGCATAGTACAGTCCTGATTCTGCTACTATAGAAAACCGAAAAGTCCAATTCTATTGCAATAATTCAGAAATCGAATATTAAACAATACTTTGGCACATTTATAAAAGTCACTTTCTTACACAAAATCGTTAAATATGGCTGGTTCTTATACTTAACGTCCGTACTGGTGTGTTTGGACGGTTGGGTACAACTTGCTTGCTGCGGGATGGCTGCACTGTGTCACGCTGGGTGGTAGAATGATCAGATGGTGGCACAGGCTCCAAATAATTCCAGACAGAACACTGTGAGTACTTTGTTGCAATGTATGTAGACGTATTTGTCTGGAAGTAGATTCGCAGGGCTTTTCATCCGCTATACATGGATTCGATTGCGCCTGTACATCCCTTAGGGAGTTTTTATCAAGTAGCTTCTTACGCCATTGTCGGCTTGAATAACTATGCCTGGTATTGACCACGTGTTATCATTTCCATGCCATTTGATTCTGATGCTGTCTCGCTCAGTAATATCTGGCATATTATGTGTAGAATGGCGCCGGTTGTAAACAAATTAATATCTTTGTTTTGTCTTAAGATCTCCCTGCCTGATGCTATTTAGGTTTGGCCACTTGGGGTTTAACTTTTTTCAATAATGGGTTAGGTGGTCCTCATCTGGCGTCATCATCAACTGGGCTGGGCTGGCACCTGTCGCAGCCATCGGCTCTATAAGCCATCAAGGCAAGGAATAAATCATCCTGCTTAGGTATGGACTTTGCTATTTTGACACAACTTTCTGCCTTACCATTCGCTTGTGGGTAGTGAGGACTGGTAAATACTTCTTTGAAGTTGTATTTCTCAGCAAACTCCCTGAATTATGAGGAATTGAACTGGGTCCCATTGTCTGATACTTCGATTGCTGGGATTTCCCATAGTGCAAATGTGTTCTTTAGTTTTTCAATTACCTGCTGGGAGATTGTTTTTGTTAGATGCAAAATTTCCAAATAGCGTGAAAAGTAGTCAATAGCTACCACGTTTCTTTCTTCTTTGGCTTCACAAATATCGATTGCAATTGTTGAGATGACCTCCACATTAGTTTGATAAATAATGGACTTGCCATGCTTGATAAAAGAGCCTCCTCATCAATAATACATCACTGAACCTGCCGTGCTTTATGAAATGACCTCCTTATTAATCTGATAAATACTGGAACTGAGAGGCTTCATGAGAAGGCTTCCTCATTGGCATGATAAATACTTGACCTGCTAGGCTTCATGACAGGGCCTACTCATTCGTCATAAAACACTGGACCTGTCAGGTTTCATGAGAGGGCCTCCTCGTTATTCTGATAATACTAGAACTGTTATGCTTCAGGAGATGGCCTCCTCATCAGTTTGATAAATACTGGAGCTGCCAGGCTTCATGAGAGTGCCTCCTCATTAGTCATAAAACCACTGGACCTGCCAGGCTTCATGAGAGTGCCTCCTCATTAGTCATAAAACCACTGGAGCTGCCAGGCTTCATGAGAGTGCCTCCTCATTAGTCATAAAACCACTGGACCTGCCAGGCTTCATGAGAGTGCCTCCTCATTAGTCATAAAACCACTGGACCGGCCAGGCTTCCTGAGAGAGTCTCATAGTTAATCTGATAAATACTGGAACTTCTAGGCTTCATAAGATGGCCACATCATTGGTCTGATCTTTATGTCTAATAATACTTTTAGAGATGCCAATTCTGTAATAATCCAGTTTTTATATCTTGAAATGCATCTCTAAATCTTTCCTCTTGTTTATTTTGCTAACTACCCTCATTATGATAATTATGTTTGAAGATTGCTCAATCTTGTATCTCACATTTTCTCTTCTTAGTTCATTAGTCGTTCGATTATTTAATTTTTTTAATTTATTTATTTGTATATTGCCAGAACTTTTGCAAGCCCTGATACTTTGCTTTATTTACCTTAAATAATATAAATTTGAAGGATGAAGTAAACAAAACAAACACGTTATATATATATATATATATATATATATATATAGAGAGAGAGAGAGAGAGAGAGAGACACATACAGAGAGACAGACATACAGAGGGGGATATAAAGATATATAGTGCTGATGGGTATGTTAACTAGCCTAAAACAATTAGAAAGTGGGTCTTTAACTGTTTGGGCCATATGGTGGAAAAAGTGTCCAGATAATCTACTTTTGTAATTTGTCAAGGTAATTTAATGAAAAAACAGTGGGTGTATTAAAGCTGAGAAATACATATTCGTATATCAACACTAACGTATTTAGAAAATATTACTTCTACAACCCATAAACGTTGCTACAGTTTGGGGCTGAAATACAAAAATCAGTCAGTTTACCGTTAAGGCGCCACATATTGTACATTCCACCGCAATTAGTCATTTTCACGTAAAATATATTATTAATTAATTCAATATGGTCCTATTTTGGTATTGGTAGTTGTACAAATATTTATATTTACTGTTTTTCATAGTTACGGTGATTTGGATCATTACGTATATTTGCAGCCAACATTCGTTACTATTAGGTAAGACCGGGTACCGTAAACAATTAGAAATCTACCCGCTTCCATCTGTTTAAAGAAGACATTTTGTTCTCAGTATACTATACTCTTACAAAAGTTTTTACCATTATGTGACGTCATTGTTTTTCAAGGTTGACTATGAGCATGAACTTACAACGAGAACCCAGAATAAATAGTTTTCCAGTGTAGTCAAGTACTAATCTGGGAACTTTTCAACGCATATTGTAGATTCCAATTGTGGCATGTTACCGGAGTTTTAGAGAAGGACTATTCAAATCCGTTCACAAGATCACATGAACATCTTTTTTAAAACGACTGGTCTCTAAATCTGTTAAGGTACCAGACAAATAA
The DNA here is from genome assembly GCA_028554795.2 of Sinohyriopsis cumingii. Taxonomy (NCBI): domain Eukaryota; kingdom Metazoa; phylum Mollusca; class Bivalvia; order Unionida; family Unionidae; genus Sinohyriopsis; species Sinohyriopsis cumingii. Next base: position 7,120,262 of record CM068833.1, read on the forward strand.
ATAGCTAACACCACATGGAGCGCATCGCACATAAAAAACACATATTAAAGAACTTGCTTTAATCTGGATTTGTTCGTAAACAGCTAATCAAAAAAACCAGCAAACTTCCGGTTCACGCTTTGTTAGCGTACGTTGGGGTCGTTTTCTGAACTAATAGACATAACTCGTTTGCAAAAGACTCTGACAATATGTTCATGTCTTTTCTTACCATAAATAGGAGATGGTGACAAGTTTAGAACTGTCCTCTTGTTAATGGGGTTTGCTGATGACTGTGATGCGGAACATCCCATGTTGATAATATCTGGAAGGACAGTAATTGATAATAAGTGGTACAAATTAAATAATGGTTTCGTCAAAATAAGATACATCTTACGGACAGGTTATTAATGCTTTTTTCCCAGAATTATGCTAATTGGAATGGACACAACAGTTTTCTTTAGTATCTAGAACATATTTCTGACATACTTTCTGTTAAATGAAACGGCGCTGACACTAAATGTTTGCGTTATTTTATTATCGTTTCATATAAGAAAGGTTAATGTAAATCTCCCATGGAACTAGATAGATAGATAGATAGATAGATAGATAGATATAGATAGATAGATAGATAGATAGATAGACAGATTACCATTATGTCACTTTTTATTTTGTATATTATTCGTTTTATCCTTTTTCTACATAATATAATAAAAAATGAGAATCAGGACGAATAATAGTATGCACATAGTTACAGACACATGTTATGATGATGCTCATAATCGTTTATTTCAGTTTTTTCTTGTTAGTTTTAACGAACATGCGACCTTTGGATTATGAATCGGATTCCGTCAATTGAGCTACCGCGTATCCCAGTGTGCAGGACGTAGGGTAGCTCTCTGGGTTGCGTAAGAAACTCCCTACCCGATTAATATCGGTTTAAACCATACCCTTCCAAGTTTAAGTATATTCTGTCTACACATAATTTCTCTCCAGAAACGGCACATTTCCCCCAAAAGCACGAAAAGTTGTCGAGGATCAAATTCAAGTCAAACTAAAGATGCATGTTCTAAAAGTGAAATGGACCGTTCTGTTGGCCTAAGTGGTTAGAGCGTCCGCCTCGTATGCGATAGGTAGCGTGTTCAAACCACGGCCGAGTCATTCCAAAGACTTATACAATTGGTATTAAAAGCTGTCTCGCTTGGAGCTCAGCATTAAGAGTCAAGATAATCTAACCGGAAATGATGTAATGTGTCTGGGGCATGGTGACCCAGTGTGCTACATCACTATAAACTGCAGCACTGAAGACATGGTATCAATATGACTCTATAGTGCTGAAACTATGACACAAACACACACACACACACACATAAATGACATAGAACACAAACACACACACACACACACATAAATGACATAGAACACACACACACACACACACAGATAAATGACATAGAACACACACACACACATAAATGACATAGAACACACACACATAAATGACATGGAACACACACACACACATAAATGACATAGAACACACACACATCAATGACATTGAACACACACACACATACATGACATAGCACACACACACACACATAAATGACATAGAACACACACACACACATAAATGACATTGAACAACGTTGAACTGAATTGCTTTAGAAGGATAAATAAAATGGAACACTTTGATACACCATTGAAAAATGAATTTATTAATTAAAACATATGATTCTGATACTGAATATTCACAATCTTTCCATAACTCCATTTATTCTGTTTAGAAGGTGATCTAGAGGTATTTTTCCTATATAATTTTTTTCAATGACCTTGCTTGGCAAGTATGTTGGCTTTATTTTTTCAATTTATTTTAAAGGTCTCCTATAAATATATAATACAGAATACACACTATATATCAGCATGTTCATTTTACACTAAATAGTTCAGAAATTTGCATTAAACATGCATATTTTAAGTGAGAAAGGAAAATGAAGTTAATTTGTACATTTATCATGTATAACCGGAAATATTTTATTCTTTCGGTGATAATAGGATTTCCGCAAGTGACGTACAGTCAGGAAGTCCCTTAAGATTAGCGTATGCAGTGATGATGGCTGAATCTAGTGATGATTCTCGCGAATTTACATCAACTCTGTTATGTTCATGTTCGTCCTGTGAGGAAGGTGAACTCCAAGAAGATGGTCAACGTAATGAATCTTAAGAAGATTCTGCTCGTCGATGTCAGACAGTACCAATTTAAGCCCGAACGAAACGAGGATGTGAGCGAGAACGAAGATCCTAATGAGGCATGATTAGGTTGAGCAGCGTTTGGTCTATTCATTATGGTAAATACTATATTCATTCTGGTAATTACTATATTTATTCTGGATATTATTATATTCATTATGGTAATTACTATATTCATTATGGTAGTTACTATATTCATTATGGTAATTACTATATTCATTTAGATAATTACTATATTGATTATGGTAATTACTATATTCATTCTCGTAATTACTATATTCACTATGGCAGTTGCTAGTATCATTATGGTAATTACTATATTCATTTTGGTAATTACTATATTCAGTATGGTAATTACTGTATTCATTATGATAATTACTATATTCATTATGGTAATTACTATTATCATTATGGCAATTACTTTTAACGTTATGGCAATTATCAGCATTATTATTATTATTCTTTAATTCATGTTATTTCAGTTACATAATGAAAAGAGAAGGTGACGAATTTAGGCGAAACCCATATGTCTTCAGAGCAGATTCATCAGTAACTAGTGGTGTTAAAATTAAGGACTTACGACTCAGACTCTGAGAGGTGTAGAAATATATACTTTATTAACTTTATGATTAAAACTTGTTCTTTGAAACCGCGATGAAATGCAGACATCAGTGTGATTGTTTACTACACTCCACAGATAGAAAATTGAAGAACTTTATTAAAAAGAAAAAATGTAATCATAGACCTGGTGTATCCAAATATTTAACAAGCATATATTTTATCTGTGCGTCTGGGTGTATAATACTAGTGGCAGAGGAAGTATACAGATTTATGGGAAATCAGATCTTGAAAATAATACATTGCTGATTAAATATTCATTATTGTTGTACAAAAGATAGAACAAAGCTCTAACCGTGCATCAGATATAAATGTATTTCATATGTGTAATTGCAATAGTAAAGAAGCAGTTAATAAGTGTTGATGCTGTAAAGAACCAGTCAATAAATGTAGATGTTGTAAAGAACCAGTCAGTAATTGTAGATGCTGTAAAGATCCAGTCAATAAGTATAGATGCTGTAAATACCCAGTCAATAAGTGTAGATGCTGTAAAGAACTAGTCAATAAGTGTTCATGATGTAAATACCCAGTCAATACGTGTAGATGCTGTAAAGAACCAGTCAATAAATGAAAATGCTGTAAAGAACCAGTGAGTAAGTGTAGATGCTGTAAAGAACCAGTTAAACATGTAGATGCTGTAAAGAACCAGTCAATACGTGTAGATGCTGTAAAGAACCAGTTAAACATGTAGCTGATGTAAAGAACCAGTCAATACGTGTAGATGCTGTAAAGAGCCAGTCAATAAGTGTAGATGCTGTAAAGAACCAGTCAGTACGTGTAGATGCTGTAAAGAGCCAGTCAATAAGTGTAGATGCTGTAAAGAACCAGTCAATAAGTGCATATATTTGATCTGTGTGTATGGGTGTATAATACTAGTGGCAGAGGAAGTATACAGAATTATGGGGAAAAAATCTTGAGAATAATATATTGCTGACTAAATGTTCATTATTGTGGTACAAAAGATAGAACAACAGTCTAACCGTGCATCAGATATAAATATGTTTCATATTTTAACATGCAATATCTTCTCATAAATTTTACCCACAAGTTTGCTCTCTAACACAATAATGAACGATGGAGTGTAATAACCAGGAATATTGGTGTACCTGTGGAAATTGCAGCAGTGAAGAACCAGTCAATAAGTGTAGATGCAGTAAAGAACCAGTAATTAAGTGCAGATGCTGTAAAGAACCATTCAATACGTGTAGATGCTGTAAACAGCCAGTCAATAAGTGTAGATGATGTAAAGAACCAATCAATAGGTGTAGATAATGTAAACAACCAGTCAGTAGGTGTATATGCTGCAAAGAACCAGTCAATATGATTTTGGATACAATCAACCTATATTTCAGACTGTTGGCTTGGATGAATATGTTCTGGAAGCAGTATACTGTGCCCACAGACAGCAATATGGAAATCGGAAGGCAAGTCTGTTTGAGTACATGAACACTTGTAGGCAAAATATTCTTACAGTAGTTATGGTGCCATTATCATGGTCGATTTTGGGACAAGTAATTGCTTTATACACATGTGAAAGTTATTCGTAATGTTCTTTTTCATAAAATCTCTCCTCTATTGACAAAATGTACCACTTCACTTGAGTGTGTAATTTTAACCCAAACCTTTCATTTTGATAATAAATGCTGCTGAAATCTTATGTCCATTATATTGTAAATTCTCGTGAAGAAATATGTAATCCTCTATTATTTCATTTCTTGAACAGATTCTATACTATGACTTTATGAACATATTGCTGTATGTTCATGTTCACTTTTGATTAATTTAGCTTCCTAACACTGGTTGTCGTAAAATCTAACGTTATGCTAAAGGCCTTGACTCTGATAACATGAAATAAGTAACAGAAAACAGGGATACATGAAATAACTTTAATCAAGCTTGAAAATTTGCCGTATATTCTTTTTTTCAGTCATAATAGATATATGGCTGCATAGAGGTTGCAATAGCTGTTTATCAACTGACGGGCTTCCTGTCCACTTCCTCCAGCAGAGTAATCAACTCTTCGACATAGTCTGAAAAGAATTTGTTACCCCAGTAGTTCAAGAAACTGAAACATGTCATTCACTGCATATTCAAGCTGACATTATACTGAAGAAAGTTAATGAAACTCTGTGTGCGTGTGTTTGTGTGTGTGTGTGTGTGATTTTGATTTTAAACGTAGCTTTAACAATTTTTCAGTCATATCGCTACGATGTCTGCAGTGTGACAGTTTATAGTGACGCCTAGCACTGGGCATCATGCCGCAGACATTGATCTGAAGAAAAGAGAAAAATAAATGTGCCGAGCAAAATTAGCATTACTGCTATTGCTTGAAATTTCAGGTCACCTGTACATAGTTTAAATATGTTTATCAACCTTTTAAAACGGACTTTTGCATAGGTAACATTGAAAAAGTAAGCTCATTTTCTTAAATGAATGTAATGTATGAATGCTAACAAGTACGTGAAAGTTTGCTATGACTTTGTTGCTTCCTATACTTGCTGAACATTTGCTTGACCAGCTGTGTAGTAGGTGAAATTTTACATACGTGTATACAGATCATCGTGTTGTTCACACATATGTTGATTTCTCTTGAATATGTATATTAATTAAGCGTATCATTGCTAACTAATAAAAGTTTACCAGTGCTTGGTCTTCCGAGTCAAATGCTTACATGATCATACCGAACCTAGTTAATAACATATTATGTGTTTCGTTTGCTTGTGTTTTTTTAAAGTATAATATCAGTCTAACATTGAACAGCAATACTGCATGATGGTGTATTTAGTTCCTGTAATACGAGTATGACAAATGTTTTTCATGCATTTACAGTAGATATGGTATTCACACATGAAGTCTTTTGCATGTCTGAACAACAGTATACAAATGCACCAGACCTTTTCGCTTACTTTTACAACTAAGGGATGATCATAAAGTTTGACACATTACAAATGCAATGTAGTATTTCTGCAATGAAAATTATATAACTTAATTATTGACTTATATGCTGACATCATTTGTGACGCCTTAGAACTCCATATAAACTGTGAAGCTATACCAACGCTTTAGAAGAAAACTCGTTTTGTCATTATTATTATTGAACAGGAATGAAAAACGCATATGCATGCAAATGAATATTTTTCAGTTGGTAGGCCCAAACAATAATGGGATAATGGGCAAAACCAAAATCTAAGGGACACACACACACGCACACACACTCGTTCGTCAGGATAAAGCAAGAATCGTTTTGGGATATTATGGTTGCAAACACCTTCCCACTTAAGTCATCCGCTTCCATTGACCGTTCTTTTGCTGGGTACTTTTGTGGATAGGCGTAGGGGGTTCACAACCAATACTATAGCATGATAAAGATGTATATATATTTTAACTTCGCTAGCTCTCGCTTCTGAAAGGGCTTTTATCAATCTACACGTTCGTAGCCCTGCTGTAACCCTTGTTTTTTGTTGATCTGATATTCAATGAATCAGTTATCAGGCGAGAAAACACACTAGATGCTGCATTTGGCAAGAAGAGTCTGATTGTTGTAATACCACATGAATGTTTAATTTTACAGAGTGTATCTAAATCGTCGTCTCTCAAATGTTCAGTGTAGACTATCCACCATGTCACTGGTTGGAGATCGCACGGCACCAACTAATGAATGCAACTAACAACGAAAGTAGAAATGCACTGTTCGCTACACCGCACTTCCGCTATGTCTTATGGATATTGCCGAGTGCAAAATCGGCTAGGAGCGCGTTGCCTTGTTCTAAAAGAAAGAATCAGTGTCTTGTAGTCATTGATTTCATTAACGATGAGATATTTTATATATGTTGTTGTTATGGGGTTTAACGCCATTTTTCAGCACACGATAGGTTAAGTATGGCTGCTAGTAATAATGGTGGAGGAAGAAGCCGGGAACACCCGGAAAGAACCACCGACCCACGAGAAGCTACTGGCAAGCTTTCTCACATACCCATATTGGCCGAATATTAGATTCGAACCCACGCAGACAGAGGTGAGACCACAGGGGCTCGTTACAAAGAAAATCAAGGGATGGGGGTTCTAACCTGTAACGAGCCCCTGTGGGTGAGATGGCAGTGATCCGAAACGGAGAGCGCTTTAAACCACTCGGTGATAGAATACCTCTACAAATCAGATCTGGAAGACAAAATTTATCACATAAAACAAAATGTGCAAGTACACTAGTAGACCAGTAATGCATTTTCTGAGCGCAATATAAGCTATACAGTATATGGCTACAAGCAGAGCTGGTGCAGGATCAACCTAGGAAATTCTCGGTAAGAACCTCTGACCCACGGGAACCGACTGTCAGCATTCTCACATACCCACACTGGCCGAACCAATATTTTAATTACCCTTTTGCTGGTTCGTCATTTCGCTTAAAAAGCCTCAGCGTTCAGCGTGAACAAGAAGCTAACGTGTTTGTAGCGCTCTACTTTCTTAATATAAACAATATTTCATGTTTAACGCATAATTGTGTATTATATTGATTTAATCAATGTAAATAAAAATAGAAATTCGAAAAGAAAATACTCAGCTAATCAATGTGCAAATGTCATAGTGAACAACAAGAAAAGGTATCGAACTACATTTTGTATCGAACACACTCACAGGGATGTGATGAGTTCATCCACACGATCAGCACACAAATGCACGGAGCATATGTCAGCTCCGTTCAAAGGGTAAATATGTGTTTTGTAGTTTTGTGTGTGACATAAATAAAATATATGTATTGATATACGCTTCGTTATGTAAGCCTCGTTTCCTTTCAATGAAAATTTCATACATCTTGTGGTATATCATTGAAATATCGTACATACTACACACACACACACACACTATATATATATATATATATATATATATATATATATATATATATATATATGAACCATGACTACTGGTACAAAGGAATAAACACGCTCATGGAGTTCAGCATTTTTTACTTCTTATATTATTTTCGATATGTTGTGAAAATTATTCACAATCTCTCTCTCTCTCTTGTTCTCTTCCTCTATTCCCATTTCCCGCCACCCCACCAAATTCCCTTTCACTGTACTATGGATGGTTTGGTTTTGAAAATGACTAAAAAAAAATTCTTTGACACCTAGCGTGAAAATTTTGACTGCAAAGCGTGTTCGCCTAGCAAATAAAACGCACTGTCTAGATCCGTAACCAAATTGTTGGCTCATCCCTATGAAAAATATCCTTTCTCACTTACCGGATGTATGCAACTGGTCATATATCGCTTGTCCTTCCTACCGAGAACTGATATCCGGCATTTGACAAATGTTATTTGATATAAATATTTACAAATGTGGCAATAGCGCGACTCTCATAGGTAAAATGGTCAATGAATTATTGGAGTTGACTGATCGAATATTTATTTGCTGTTGTGTATTACTTACCATGGTTACAATAAGCAAAGATAAACACGAATCTGAACGCACATCCGGGTTCCACACAATTTCAATCAATTATGAATAGAAACATGAATCAACATGAATCAATGACGCTTGTATGGAACAACCCACACTCAGTATGGGTTATCTGTACTTACATTTTTCCTTTACATTTTCTTTACATCCTATGTCCATTGATAACAAACGTTAAATTCTTTTTATGGGTTATTAAACGGATTACCATTTTATTGACTAGTTTTTAACTCTATATTGGGATATCATTGCCCCCATTACAACCGGCCCTACCTTCTTATGCAATGTCCTTAAACCGACAATACCTGTACAACATTCATACTCAAGCCAGATCGATAATAACACTGTGAATAGGCATCATGTATCAGAAATTGATTGAAAAGGTGTTTATTACAGAACAAGATGACGACTGCTATTTTGATAGAGTACGTCGCCATTGTTGCTCAGTGAATTCGCGCATGACTTGAAGTTCATTCCAAACACTGAAAACACACACACACACACACACACACACACACACGCACTCACGCACACACACACACACACACACGTTTTAACGTGCATGTGGGGTCACTGACAATATCTCTGAAACTGGGGTTCTCTGTTTCTTATTGTCGTATCTGCAAAATACTTTCAAACATATCAAAAAAAATTAGACACACACATAACTTTAAAGATAATATTAGTATTTTATAAACTAAATGCTCTTGACAATTTTGACAGTAGTCCTGGGAATTCGGAACCCGAAAGTGACTAATCACGTGATAGCCTCTCGCACCCGAAATGGGGTCCGGCAACACCCACTTGAAAGTAGGGTATGAAGGAAATCATCTTAGAACACAACAATATAATGCAATAAGTAATCAATTTATCATTTATAATGTAATGAAAGATGATTGACCTGGATCGTTCGTATATATGTATTACATTAATAAGGGTCACATTTAACTCTTCGCCGAAAATTCAGTACCTCAACCATTATTATATTGATTGATAGCACAACCCTCTCGCCTGTGCCAATTTTGAATTTCGCACTAAATATGGGTATGGCTGTCACCAATTATCGGTATGTATCTAAAGTGTATGCAGGTTTAAACATTTTAATGACCACGTGACATCATACCGACATATGGTCCATCAGGATCAACACATTTTTTTCGGGGGGGGGGGAGGGGAGGGGGCGGGAAGAGGTTGATTTATCGGACTAGCTTTATTCTTAACCACTTTGATGACGGTTGTAAATGTAAGTTCATTTTTCCATCCATTTGTATATTTTCGTGATAAAAAATGGCGGGCGGGACCTTTGTCTTGCCGTTTTTCAATGAAGGTCTTAACATATTGATAACGTAACTAAGTTTCAAGCCCTGTTTCGGAAAAAAATCATATCGGAACACACACACACACACACACACATCTATATATAATGACACAAATAATAGGCAATGATATTAAAATTTGAATGTGCTTTTATGCACAATCCAAAGAAGGATATTACAAATTATAATTGTGCATATAATAAACAATTTTCATGTCAGTATGATACATAATTCTAAATATAGTCAATTGTTCAGCGTTAACTTGGATAAGACCAAGTATTTTTTTATAATGTCATGATGTATAGTAATTAGGCGATTATGATGCATTGTATTGCTATCATGCAGTTTGTTGGATAGCACCTGTTTTGTCGCAGATCGATCCTTATGTTCCATAACTGGCCTTGGATTCGATTATTCTTTAAATGTTACAAACCCTCTTGATAGAGGACGAGAAATATTCCAAACCGTCAGATTTTATCCAATCAGCAAATTAATAAAACATAACGTGTATTGACATCGGTCAGCTCTTTTGGACTTGCTCAGCTTATTCAATTGGTAAGCAAAACGCTGACATCAGCAGACTGGTAAAATTTTAGATTTGGCTGGGACTAGGTGTGAAACAGCGACATGGTTTAAAAAAATATCCGCTGCCCCCCCCCCCCCCCACCTGAGACTAGGTGTGACATGGCCTCATTATATGTCTTGGTAATCCTTTTGACTAAATTCAGGGTAGCATCTTGTAGACGCCATGGTGGAACAGGAAGATGTGCATGCGGTATAATTTGAAAATTGAATATGGCGTGTTTGAAATACGATAGAGACAGAATTTCACTTTCTGTTCAAATATCAGTATAATATGGGATAGCAACAGATGCAAGTATAGCCCTTTAATATTAGCAGAGACAGCCAAATATGGCAACATTTATAGATTTATAAAGTATTAATCATAAAGATCATATCAAATCAAGTTTAAGATCTTTTCACTTTCTCAGCAAATTATTTTTAGGTTGGCACCAGTATCCTTCAATGAATTTATTGAACAGTTTGTATATACCCTTTAAGTTTGTTGCTTTAACTGTTTGTTTCTAATAACGTACTCATATTTTGTTTTCTTTTCATGATTGTATTTTTGCATCTTTTCTTAAATATTTTTATCGTTAATTTATCCAGTTTAAAGTTTTCGTTACGATTCATGTTTTATTGTGATATGAAGATACGTATTATTTTAACCAACTGCAAAATGCATAAATTATTCCTCTGTTTATATTTAACCTCAATTGTAAAATCAAATAATTTCAAACCATTTATCTGGTGAAACAAGCATGTTAAAGCAAATGTTCTTATCACAGACGTAAGACTGTCGTGAGTGTCCGTCATAGCTGCACTCTAATCGGGGCCCCAGGTGACATCTCACTGGCATCTCATCTCCATCCGCATGGGTTCGATTTTCGGCCTCGGGTATGTGAGAAAGCTTGCTTTATGTCTCGGATGGTATAGTTGGCGTGGTGGATAGTAAGCGTGTGTGATTTAATTTACTTTTTTAAACTCTATGCTAACAAGGCGTTTTGGATTGTGTGTAAAGTATGTACATTGTGAAGTTTGTCCAGTTGTATGTGTTATTCAGTTACTTCCTGTATACCGTTTTTATTGATTGTATGGTTCTATTACCGCGAGTATGTACCAAGAAAACAGCGTACACAACTGTTTTAATTTAACTTGATAAGTGAAAACTTCATGCAGAAGCTATTTTATTTCTAAGCAAGGAGGATAAAGGCAAAATTGGACTCTTAAGGTCCGGTTGTTTTGGACTGAATGTGAAATAAAGTTAGGTTGAAAAATATAATGGCTTATTGAGCACTCTTAAAAATGACGGCAGTGTACGTTTGTTATGCTTGCAAAAGAGAAAAGACCTTACACTAGACTTTATAATTAATCATACTCTTTATGATAAATGAAAGGGGCTAAGCGATGGAGAATTATGTTGGTTACATTATACAGTTTGGTTGCTGGTTCAATACACGCCCATGTCAGTCCGCGTTGGTTGCATCGAACTTCACTTAGTAGAGACATTTATTTAATCCACATCATACAGTCAGTAATGGATTATCATGCCGGATTACCTGGTTGGTGTGGATCGTTGCAAAGAAACTAATATTGCATGACTACAGTAATTACTAATGGCAAAGTAAACCAAAGACGAAGATGAGTCTCTCATTTCCACTCAGTTTTTTTATGAAACAATTTAATAAGATAAGTAGTCCATCAGTAAAGAAATTATCATTTAGGGCATATTTAGCAGAATATTGATTAGTCAGGTCACCAAAAGAGATGATTTCATGTTTAGGTGGAATGTGCTAATACAATTCAATGAAATAACAAGGCTGGTTCATTAATTATTTTGTTAATGCTGAATCGGAGCTTATTCCCTGTGCTTCACCGTATAAGTCCAAGGCAATGTTCTTGTATTTTCACAAAGTGAGATAATTAAGATACAGGAATTGTATCAATTTTATTATCCGGAATATCAGGCAATATACAAAAAAGACTTATGCGTATCTAGGTATTTGTCACGGAATTTTATAAATCACTTTATATGATCATATTCATGTACTCGGGTTTCGTATTTTTTTTTTTTACAACGATATCCGAGGGTGCTTTACGAATATTGTGCAATATTTCGAATAAGTGAGTTCGGTTCTTGCTATGCCGCACGTGCGAAGTGCTTTGGATGGGAAAAAACGAATACTTCAGCACACAGACGATATAAGGCTGCATCGTCTGTATATAACGTCGTTACGTGTTATCGTATATGCCCGCGTCATGCATGGTACACGGTGTCAGATGTATTTTTAGCTGATCGGAGTCGAAGTGGTACCAACTTTAAAGTTGACCATATGAATTGACCATAGCAGCTGTAAAGCTGAACCATAGAAATTGACCATAGCAGTTGTAAAGCTGAACCATAGAAATTGACCATAGCAGTTGTAAAGCTGAACCATAGAAATTGACCATAGCAGTTGTAAAGCTGAACCATAGAAATTGACCATAGCAGTTGTAAAGCTGAACCATAGAAATTGACCATAGCAGTTGTAAAGCTGAACCATAGCAGCCGTAGAATTGAGTGAACATTGTTGCTGGTCGAGTAGCAGATGATCGGGCGTTGCTTTCCGACTTGTTGGTGCTGATTGTTTAATTGACCAAGGAATTGGATGGTGGTCGGATACTACCTGGAATACTGACTACTTGATTGACCAGTGTAACTGGTAGCCAAGTGTGCTGGTGTCTTTACCTGAAATGTCCATACTAAAATATTGCCCTAATAATTATACATTTCGTTTAATTCACTTGTAATTCGTAAACCCCAAAACTGATGTGTAATATGTGTGTGTTGCATATATATGTGCTTGTGTATGAAGATAATGAGGCATACATATTGAATTAGAGAGAGAGACAGAGACAGAGACAGAGAGACAGACAGGGGAGGGACGAGGAATTTAATAGTTCAATTACTATTCAATGAACATACACTATCATGAGATTAAAGTTAGCTAATTATAAACAAATTAATTCCACCACTAACAATTACGTTTGCTTTCAAGTGCGTCATGCAAAGTATGATTCGAGTCACTTGATTTGTGTGTGTGTGTATCTGTGCGTATGTGTGTGTGCGTTTGATTTTCACAGATCATCTCGTTGGGTTAGAGTAACTATACTGAGAGAGATATCTATCTATATCTCATGAATGAATAATAAAATGCTAAATTTATTTTATTTTGTCAATCATAGTTTCTTCAAGCAGAATTACATAAACTAATAGGTAAAGATTAGCATCATTTTCAAATAAATTAAGCTAAGACAGTTTTCAGAGTGTAGACATTAATTATATACTCCATATTTATGATCTCAATTTCATAGTCAATAGTTTTCTCTAATGCATTTGGTTCCTTGAGTCTATCCCTATTGAATAATTATACAAGCCTCTAATGCATATTCATGAATTCAATTTCACAGTCAATAATGTTGCTTAAAGCACTTGTTTCTTTTATTAATCCCTGTTGAAAAATGACATAAATATCTAACACATATTTATGAATTTAATTTCACAGTAACCGATCAACTTTCATGCTTTGAGGGTAATGATTTCATCCCTGTTGCAAAATACTGCCATGTATAGCTAATTTATAAAATGAATTTCACTGTCACCGATATTCTCTTAGGCAATTATTCATTCGATTATAAACTGACAAACATCTAATACATAAAGGGCATTTAATTTCACAGTCATCGTTTTACTTTCAGACATTTGATTCTTTTTGATTTATGAATAAAATTTCACAGTCACCGATTTTAGCTCAGGCATTTGTTACCTTGAATATGTCTCTTTTTAAAACGATATAACCATCTAATGCATTTTGATGAAATGAATTTCACAGTCACCGATTTTATTTTATGCATTGGTTTCTTTTATGTATTCCCTGTTGAAAAGTGACATAAACACATAATGCATATTTATGAATTCAGTTTTATTTGCCGATTTTATTTGATGCTTTTTCTTCCTTGATTATATCTCAAATGAAAAATTATCGGACACAGTCACTAATATTTATTCATAACCTAATATGTATTTTCATTTCATTTAGTATTTGAGTATATTGGAAGTCTTGTCATACGTGCATACATTGTAAAGTGGCATGTTTGTTGTACTTACGTGAGAAAATACTCGTAGGAATAAGCAAATGTCATTTGACAAATGTGTAAAGATTTACAGTATTTAGAAAAATCACCTCTAATTTTCGTATAATCAAAATTATTAAATAACGTATTGTCTTATGGGCCAGGCGGAGAATGTCCTCTCGATATGAATTTGAAATGACAGACTGAAAACATTCTGACAAGTCAGTGGCGACTGTTATATCAGATAGTCTATATTTTCTCACGAGAACCTAACTTGCCACAAAAATAACAAAGTGGTACTTATGTGGTTTCAATTTCACTAATAAACACCTGAAATACATATGATATCTCAAGACATTGCTCATATTTGTGACTGACGGATTGACTTTTGTCTCTCTGTTTAGAATAAATACAATCTGTTGTCAAAAATAAACACAGTGATTAAAATGTATTCGATTGATCAGTACTAGTAACAACTGTGACTTTATTAAAAGACTGGAAAATAAATGTCAACATAGGGACTAACGTTCTGATGAGCATTATTATTAAGACCTGGATTTGCCACCTTTTGGTAATTACATAATTAGGATGTAAAACAAGGATTGTATTCGTAATCAAATTAATTGTTTATTTCAAACAGGGCTTGCCAGTTATAACTGGTCTATCCGCAGCCTTATGTTTAGATTGGTCATTGCCAAGTAATGAACGAATATTAGGTACAAATGTCACTGGTTGGAGTCTAAATCTTAACGCGTAAGCGGCAAAAAAGTGAGGAACATTAAGATAACCACCCTCTATTCAGTGGAAGAACACTTTCACAAGAAGATTTCTAAGACAAATGAAATGAAACGCACACGAAATGATATTGAGAAGTTTATATGTTCCTTATTTTTGAATTAGAATAGTCTCGACAGATTCACTGAGAAGTCGTATAGAACCAATCGACATGAGCGGTTAATAATTCTCCACAACAAAATCATACTTGGATTTGTTTGACATGAGCAACGTGTATTTTTTTTAATACAAGACTCTAAATTTGACTGTGTTGAAATATGAGCATTGTAAATAGATATGTCTTTTGTATGGTCCATAGCTTTCAACCTTTATCAATCAGAAATGACTTGCAAAGTTTGCTTACAATAAGTTCACGTAGGAAGAGCTAAGGATTTCTGATCAGCCTTAGAAGTTGTGACAGATTTATATTTGATAGCACATTATGCGACGGAGATTTATTTTAAACAAAAACTGCCGAGCGGACGACACAATGACAAATAAACCTTTGTGAGTCCATGTATAAGCAATAGCTCTGCGAGCAGCATTTTCAAGAGATTTTACGTTTCGCTCATCAAACTAATGATTGAAATCATTACTCATGCCATTATTAAACTCTTAATTTATATTATTTGCCTGAGGTTATCGCAATCTATATCAGCTTTCTTCACAAAGAATAACCTACCAAATAATTATCCCTTTTCTCTTGAAAATTTAACATGGATTTGTCCATTTCCTTCTCTAAATTGTGTAAACCTATTCCGATATGCCTTTGGTACCAGCTTTTAACACTACATGCGGCATTTCTTAACTAAATTATGATAAGCAGATCGTTGTTCCGAAAGTGAAGTGTAGACTTTACTACCGTCGCCGTTTAGAACAATTTCTAAACATATATGATCAGTGCGCTATGGACATTTCAAGTTTTCATTAACTATTTTAGAGAAGGCGCATTCATACACATATACTTCGTTTACATGTAATTGGGTTCTATCGTAATAGCTGTGGCAATATCAAAACCCGAAGTTATCTGTGAACGGTGATAGTGTGCTCTACCACCAAGTTTTATCAAATAAAACATACATTGCTCTTTTCTTTTCTCTTTCTTCATCTGTATGTGACTATCTTCTCTCCATCTTTCCACGTGTATATCTATACGCATCCCCTCCCTACATTTCGCTTTCCTCTCATTGGAATTATATTTGTATTTTTTCTTTTCTTTCAGCCTCTATATTTCCTCTCTTTCCCTCTCTTTATATTTATAAATGCTCTCTCTCTCTCTTTCTATCATTTTCATCAGCCTCTTCTTTCTGAATTTAAATTTGCATAAGTGTTTTCTGAATCAGAAGCTATCCTTTATCTCGTTTAAGCTCGCTTTAACTGCAATCACTTTGATTTTCTATGTATACGTTCGACAACAATCAAGTAGAAAACACTATAATCGAAAACATCGTTTTTTATGTAATACGAACTGTACACATGAATAATTATTACACCCCTCCACCTGCATCCGTACGCTTTAAGTAACCCCCATTCTATAGAACGGCTTATAATTATTCCATGCAGAAGCGATCAATCATTAATAATAATAACGTCTTGAATCAAGCAGATAGTCCACCGACGTTGAATGTCTTGCTGCATCAAAGAAAAAGCATTCGTAACACCAAAACGTTTGTCTATTGTCTCTTAATGTTTAAACGCCGAATGAAACCAGATGAACAGGTTACATATTAGACTAATTATTATCGAAGTTTAACCACCCCCTCCCGTTTATATGCGTACTTTAATTATCAGTATGCATGTGGGTTATTCCCGTCCTCCATGCGTACTTACTAAATGGACGGCTCCTACAAACGCAAGTATAGACCTTTAATATTGCCAGAGAGAGACAAATATGACAACATTTATAGATATCTCAAGTATTAATCAGATCATATCAAATCTAGGTTTTATTTTTGGATGTTTTCAATTTCTCAACAAATTATTTTTAAGTTGGCACCAACATACGTCAATCAATGTGTTGACCAGTATGTTATGTATCATTTCTTATACAATCAATTTCGATAAAATAATTCAGTATTTTTAAGTTTGTTTCTTTATCTGTCTGTTGATAATAATGTACCCACCTTTTCATGTGATTGTACTTTTCCATGTTTTCGTGATCATTTTTATCGTTGTTTTCTCCAGTTTGTTAGTTCATTTGTGGGAATTTACACATATTCAAAAATTATAACGATTCATAATCTGATGCATACGTCTAAAGTTGTTGTTACGATTCATGTTTTTTTGTGATTTGAAGATACGTATTATTTTCATGATTTGAACCCATTTGTGTAGCAAAAGAAGCATGTTAAAGCAAATGTTCGTATCACAGATGTCAGACTGTCTTGAGTGTCCGTCATAACTGCACTCTAATCGGAGCCTCAGGTGGCTTCTCAATGGCATCTCATCTGCATCCGCGTGGTGTCGAGTTTCGGGCTCTGGTATGTGAGATAGCTTGCAATTATCTTCCCGTGGGTCATTGTCTTTTTTTCCTTCGGGCATTCCTTCACTAGTTATAATGGCCGTCATGTGCTGCCTATCGTGCGCTGAAACATGCCGATAATATATTAACAATAAAGCACACTAATCCTAGCTTAGTCCTTCCGTCATGAATCCCGGTTAAAGTTTACACTGCCACGCCCAAGTGATCCAAGCTACGCTGATGCACACATTTTCATGCATGAAAGTCTCCATTTTAAACTGCCAGCACATCCTATTTAACAAAACGTCGTCGATCGTCTTTATCGCCGATGCATATCTTGCTATATATAATATACAGTAATAACAATAAATACGTTTGCGACTTTGATTAAAATAGAAGTATTTACTGATAGAAAAATATGAAAGTAAAAATCAGTTAAGTAATCAAGACACACGAATTTGTTCATTTATTATTCCATAGTAGAACAAGGCCAATACAATTAATTCGATGGTGTAAATCGTCAATGATGAACTATTTAGCAATTAATAACATCAAAAACAGCATAAACCATCAGGGAAAGAGATACGATGGAGGTGAATATGTTAACATGAAGAAGTCAAAATGCTTCAACTTTTTATGATCGAATATATGTTCATTGCTCAGATATAGAGAGAAAGTGAAATTCTTATAAGGTGCTTCATTACTGTCATGTATAATCACTGTAATTGTTTATGGTCGCTAGCGCCCCGGTTTTGTGGCTATTCATGTAGTTGATTGTTTTCCATTAGCACAATTTCAAACTCAGCCTTTTTAGTCTAATAGTTTTATCATCGATTGCTAACTAGTACAGTTTACTTATTGTATTGAGACTGCTTTGTGCCGCCGCCAGAAGTTCCAAATAAATTCGTATTCTAGTATGCAGCTTCAGCGAGATTACTTTACCAGCAACGCCAACCAACCGACTGCTATTGATAACCTCCAAAAGCAAATCCGATACTGTACCCGTGGAGATCGAACATGTGCCCGTCTGGGTACGCAATCGTTACACAAAACTGTGTCAACCGGCCAGTGTGGCATGAAATATGCATAGGCATCGCGAGGGTAATTAATACTAGATCATTCTGCTGCATATTTGGGTAAATCTCGAAGTAAGTGCCTTTAGATGCCTCTACCCGATTCGCATGGAAGTGCGTTTGGTCACCTCTATACCAGTCTCATGGAAGTGCATTTTGACGCTTCCTGTAAACAGCAGCCATAGTTAGCTGGTTTTCATATCGTCACCTTCCTGGAAAATCTTCTATTAGATACTTCATTCATTGATGTGAATGACCAGTACGTCAGATCACACGGTGACTATTTAGTCTAATCATAGTCTGCTTTTTAACATCATGGTGTCGGATTCTCCACTCTCCAAAATGGAGACTACGAATTTCATTCAGTAATTCTGGAGTTTGCACGATTC
Organism: Sinohyriopsis cumingii; assembly: GCA_028554795.2. Lineage (NCBI taxonomy): Eukaryota > Metazoa > Mollusca > Bivalvia > Unionida > Unionidae > Sinohyriopsis > Sinohyriopsis cumingii. The sequence continues at coordinate 7,139,249 of CM068833.1, forward strand.
GCATCACTGCTATAAAAGCTTTAATAACTTAGGTATAGGCTTTGCTATTGATGTCGGCAACATTAAGTTTTTATAATTAATCAAATTCAGATGATTTAGTGATGTAAACGTAGAGAAAGAAAAGGCAAATTTCAAGTATAAGAAATGTCAGCTATGGACACATTGCTTCACAGGCTTGACAGTGAATGAGTTCTCTCAAGATTTCAAAGCACATCAAAACTTCTGCCGTGAAAAATAATTATATAGGAATAACGATCACGTTTTACTCTTAAATCCTTTTATGCATAATAGATGTGTATCAAAATGTAACAATTAAAACAAAACCCGAAGAAACTTACAATATTGTGAATTAAATCCTGAATAGTTCTTTAACGTTCTATCAGAAATCGAAATGCATGAAGGTCCAATTGAATTTCTGTGGTATTCCAAATAAATTCCAATACTAAATGTGTTGATGTTTCAAGTAAGAAACATGGATTATGGCTTTGAGTTGAATATGTGCTAATAATCTTTTGATGTATCACGATAATATAATCGAAAATGTTCTTCTCTGAATTCACTACAATTCCAAATTAAGTTTTAAGTCCAAGAATATTAATGAGCATTAATTCCAGTGAATAATATTTTGAATAAACAAATCCAACCAAATTCAAAACTGAACACAACATTAAGACTAATCGTGCTTCAAAAGTTAATGCGAAAATATTTCAAGCAAACAACATTATATAAGAGTTAAGACCATAATACAGCCATGATGTATACCAGTTTCATTTAAGAAAAAACATTTAAAGTTGTCCAGAAGTTTAGGAATTTCCAAGTGGAAAACTGATATCCTGGACTCTGATTCAAGAAAATATGTTTAACTCCATTGACAATGATCTGAACATTTAATCTATGACCTAAGGAAAATTATTAGCTATGTATTATGTTGTTTACAAAGTAAATTTCACTGATCAGTTGCAACATTAACTTAATTGTGAACAATGTCAAGTACAAAATACAAATTTACATTAACATATAATCATTACGAAATGCTAACAAACAATATAATTAAATATTCAAAACATCCCACAATAGGGACAAACTGACATTATGTCTGTTTTCGTCCATTCCAAGTAAATTCAATCAAATTCAACATCATTCTCAGGTTCAGAGATATATCCATGAACGCTTCTCCAGCTTCAATAATCGAATTATACTTCAAGAATTTAAAACTGACTGCCCACAGCCAGTTTTGCCCCATTTAAATCACCATAAGAAGAAGAACCATATCGTGAATTAATCATTTGCAGTTTACTAGGTAGCGTGTATTTAAACACGCATTTATAAAGCTTCCTTTATAAATTGAAGATCACAACTATAAAAGATGGTGTGTTCCAATGCCCATTGGGCAACACAAATTTGTTTAAGAACCAGTTATGTTAAGCCAATTACCCAGATGTACAAACAGTTGTATACCTGAAGAATGAAGTGTGACAGAACAAGAACCAAAATAATTCTGCTGGCATCATGACAAGCATTCTATATAATATGCAAAGTACAGTTAAACTACCATAAATACTTCTGTCTAGTAGAATTAGTCTGAAAATAAAAAGCCTGGAAGGAATTGGGAGGTGAATAGGTTGGCTTATCCATGGGCCAAGGTATAACTTTGAAAGTGTTATGCTTTTTTGTTGACTATCGTAATGGCTGTAAATCTTTGGACATGAAAAGAATTATATAGTCTGCATCCCAATACTTACATGGAGGTACAAAATAAACAACATTTTCAGTGTCGCAACACGTGTAGATACAACAAATGTCATGATAAATTTGTTATGTTCGACACAGGTCTAATATCAGTGAGCAGGTTTTTCAATAACAACGTTAAAAATCTTATAAAATACTATAATTGCTTTTCTTATTATTTGGCAAATGCACATTTTCTGATTTCTCCAACATGAAATTAAATATATATAAAGACCGACTTCATAATTCTCAGGTTGGTTCGAACTAACGCAGGAGACCAGGCTGTAGTATAATGGATACAGAATATACAGGGTGCAAATCGTGCTCAGACACACTTAAAACCTTGTTTGTTCCCCAAAAATTATATACGCATTTTGCGTTGTTGTTTATAAATCATAACATTTTGAAAGATCACACTTCAGCTTGATATACATAGCTGTTGCATTTACCTTGATTGACATGCTCATGATTTACTCTTCTTCAGTGATACCACAAATCATAAAAATAGAGATATTTTTTAATGAAAAGGTTTTCGTTTAATTGTACAAGGCAAATACCCATCACATATTCACATAACTATTACATGATCATGAAAAACGGATTACAGGCTAATATTTTAAATACAGATTGACTAAACCCATCGGCCTATTTTAGTTGTGTGTTTTGCTGAATAAATCATAATGTTCTACACATTCGAAAACGGGTTGTTTCAGTGTCTTCTTTGTTTATAATTGGCAAATTCGCCATACAATTTGTGTTCTATATATATAGATATATAATTATAATTATAATATATATATATATATATATATATATATATATATATATATATATATATATATATATATATATATATATATATATATATATATATATCAAAGCCCGCAAGAATTTATAAGCTTGAATATGGCACTAAAACTGTTCGGAAAAAACTTTAAAAAGCAAAATGAAATTAATAAACAATTGCTATTATAAATTTGATATTTTTTTCATAGTTTATCATGGTACAAACTGACATGCTGAAACACAAAAAAATTTTGCTCAAAGAGCGTGTAATCAAGATTCCTAAAATTGCAGAAAAAAAGTGTTCTCCATATTGCCTCCATTCATAATTTGCAATTTCAGAACTGCAGAAACATTAAAAATGTAAAGTGCCAACTTGCAGCTTTTTTACCACATGTGAGTACCTTTTGTCATTTTAATTCTGAAAAGAAGAATTCTCCCACATACAAGATTGTAGCATGTTATGTCAACTTGTGTGATGCATGCATAAGTCTGAAACTGAAATATCCATGTTTACTTGCTAAATCTTTTGTTGGCCTTTATAAACTCTGAACAAAATGGGAATTCTCATCTTGCCCAACACTCCCACTGCCTCATATTAACGTTACGTATGTGATTGATGCACAATAAAGCTACTGAATAATAATGACTGACGCAAAATTAAAATTGTCCACGTGACAACTCATTTGGTACGAGATGACCATAGCATTGGGTATGAAACTACTCATTTGGGTACGAAATGACCATATAATTGGGTACGATACGAATCATTTCATTGGGAACGAAATGACCATATCAATGGGTATTAAATGACCATATCATTGGGTACAAAATGGCGATAACGAAACGACTCATTTAGGTACGAGATGACTTTGGTACGGAACGACTTGGGTATGGAACGATCTGCTTTAGGGAACCACTGTAAAAGATTATCTTAAACAAAATTTATTTATAACTGGTCCCTTTTTATGACCACCATATTATATAGCATTTATTTTGCTGCAAAAGCAATATTAATAAAAACTACACCTAACATTTCTATTCTTTAGAGTGAAACCGACGAAATCTATTAAAATTAAAATATCAAACATGGCGCCTGACAAGTGTTACAGACGGGAAAGTATGAACATTTCAAAACCATTTTCAAAACCATATCTAAATATTAATGACTGCCCCTTGAATGAGCATTAAGTTGATTAAAAAGTAATGCAGACATAGTTATATGAGTATTTAAATGAAAGCGTATTAACAAAATACTTATAAGGTCACGTTAAAAATTAAATAGGAGTATCCCTCAATGAATCGAAATATGTGGGTCTAACCTGTAACAATATAATACATTGTGTTGCATGTTAAACCACCAGCGCCCTGATTCATTTACGGATGCTCGTCAGTGCTTTTTACAACAAGCCCTCTAGCGCCACAGCAATGTGCCGGAAACAAAAGAGGCGCATGCGCGTAAACAGGATTGCCAACATTGTGGTCACAATACGTTATGCCTATTTTTGATGCGAAAACAGCGAAGCAAAAGGTGGAAATGGAGTCAGTCGGAATAAAAACTTTGTAAAATAAAATAGGCATATTGTATTTTATTTTTATGTGTTTTGGAAATGGGGTCTTTTGTAATTGGGGTCTTTGCGGGATGATACCCCAGTTAAGAGCGAGAGATTTATTTTAAAACCACACTTTCTACACAAACACAAACACACACACACACGCATGCACGCACGCACTCACGCACGTACATGCATACATGCATACATACATACATACATTCAAATATACATACATACATGTTCTATTTGTTTAAATTATGCACAATATTCGAGCATACACGAGTGTTCAAATCATAACAATAAGAACGATTTTTAATTTGTGTGTTTCTTTGTTTGTATTTATATACCTTCATGTATGTGACCGTTCGCTTATACTGTATCATATTTATGCAACGGATTAGCAAATGGCTATCATGGCAATCTAGGTTAAACAAAATGACAATGCCTTTTCAACTAGTGTCTTTCAATCTTTCTGAAACTAAAATACATAAATGGGTTTTCTGAATTTGTCCCTCAAAATTTATTTTTATGGTTTTCGGAAATATGTGGACGGGTATGTATTTATAATTATAAATCTTGCTCAAATGTAATTATATAATGAAATTCCAATACTTGATCTTTGAGGAACACTTGAATTTCCTGATTAAAGTTTGGAATAAATAAAGATTGGACACAATTAAATTATAAGGATGATATAATAATTTTTAGGGAGTTATCGATGTGTAAATTCGAATTGTATTTATTTTGTGAGTGATTAGGTAAAATTGACACACCGATAAATACCCAACCATCGACAAATACCCAGCCATCGATAAATACCCAACCATCGATAAATACCGAACCATTCTCTCTGTAGGTGGATAGAAGAGGTTGCAGAATGGGAGACATTGAAGTATAATTCATTTTTCAAGTTGATTTATACACCGTTCAACATAAATATAAAGTTTCAGAAATTAGGACAAGTACACACCATGGTATACCGATTTTTTCGGTATTACTATGATATCAGAGTAACTACTCTCGGATAACCCGAAATCTAGATGACATATGCTTGTCGATCGTTTCCCCGAATCATCTTATTTAAAGTGGAAATTAAATGCATTAAAATACAGAGTAAGGAATAACAGATAGACTTTTCTCTATCAAGCAGATCAGTGTCTGTATGTACTTATTCGACGTTTGCCCAAATTAAGACCATACTATGGCACCCAGATATATATATATATATATATATATATATATATATATATATATATATATATATATATATATATATATATATATATATAAACTTTTACCAGTATCTGCTGCACATTAGGCCATTGCCATTATCTGTATACAAAACGAAAGCTATTGCATATGCACATTTCTAAAATATATTTTGCAACAACTGAGAACCAACCATGAATATACTCATAAATCTGGGTTGTCATACGCATAAATCGATGATAAATTCTTAAATTTTTGTGGAAGTTCAAAATGCTAGTGCACAAATAGAAAGTTACACTCATCCCATGTTTACTTCATGATTATAATATGCACTCCATTCACGATTCCATGTTCCTGCTGAAAACAATGTTGTTGATATCCCTTCTATGCTTCCACTTTATCGCACGTTACGAAGATTACAGGAACAAGAGAAGAATGATAATGATTATTTCCAGGGTTACATGTGGGATTTAGTACATTTGGGTAGTTTCCCCATAACGTTGAGAACGTGGCCCGATATGCAAAAAGGTGGAGACAGTTTGTTTATAGTTGGTACTTTTCAGTAGGATATAAAAATGTAAATACAATGAAAGCTGAATGATGGTTTGATAATGTATCCTTTATTTAATTGGGCTTTGAAATGAATATGAAAATCTAAATAATGTATTTTAACCCCTATCCAGCTTTTTAAACATGCACTGGCATTATTATAGTTAGCATCAACACCAATAATTACAATTCATTATTGAAACGTTATCCAATGAATACTGATGTTGTTGACATAAGGTATGTAATTGTTTCACGAAATAAGTATATATAAAGACAAAATCAGTCTAATGTGATTCGACGTCTTCACGTCATTAAAAGAACGTAGTGGGCAATTCAGCCCTCGGTTTTCTTTGGTTGCCATCTTTCCGTAACCAATTCAAGTGGCATCTTTGAAAACCAACTTTTAGGAAAAAAGTATGGAAAGAACCAGTGCACAAGCATTATTTTCTCCACCATCATGTCAGAGGAGATTGACAAATTCTGCACATTTTTAAAATGATTTAGTTGTTTCGGTTTCAACTGCATACCCAAGATGCAACCCGCTTCACATCAAGACAGTATTTTTCAGAATTACATTACTCTTTTCATATAAGTTATCCAGAATTGGAGCGAAAATGATAACATAATTTCCCTTGCTCACATAATAGTCTCCTCACCTTAGTAACTTAAAGGTGTCGAGAAACCATTCAAAGTTTACTCTATCATATAATAATCAATAAGATAGTTTGTACCGCTGACAAACTATACAATAATGTCCAGCATAGGTCAATACTAAATTAAAAAGTCTAAGTGTTTTAAAAAAGGATATATAAACAAATACTTAACATGGTTATAAATTTTCTTACCAACCATGAAACCTTAAAATGTGTTAAAATATAAATAGTAACTTGCTGTATAATCTATATTTAAATATTTCTTTGGTTGTCAGTATCGGGCTGAATGCAAATCAAATATCAACACACCTAAGTTATCAGACATGTCTTTAATTAAAAGCATGTATACTGGTAAATACATAATTTATCATTTTCAAGCATACACAATTGACATTTACAAAATCAAACTTTGCACGTGCAGTCTAGTCTTGAAAATATACTGAAACACACTTTATATGAAACTTTTCAATACATGCTGACCTTTGCTCCCTGCTCACTGCATCGCCCAATTTATACGCATCAGATGGATACTGTATGGGCAATCTATGTATATCGTTTGAAACCTTTCCATGAAGATTTGTAGGCAATAGTTGTTGTGGGATGCACAAACAAAGGGAATTCCTATTCAAGCATCGGGTTAAAAAAGTATTTACATAAAAAGAGTGAAAAACCATATTAAATCTACTTACATTGTGTGCTGATATATCATAAAACCATTTATTTTAAATCGACATAAACAAAACAGGATAGCATGCCATTATCCAAACATGACACAGCCTATTAAAATAAACTTGAAAGGTGAATCCTGAAATGCATATGACTACAATATTGATAATGTTATGTTTCCTGTCAAAGAATCCCGACACATCCAGAAAACAATATGTCTCCCATTGCGATTTCAGAAAATGACTGGCATCAGGAAATCTGTTTCTCCTATCTCTTTTCGTCTTTATTCGGTAGTTCATATGGTTTCAGAACATCTCCCTGCCCGTTTGTTTCATTTTAAACAGAAACACTAATTACTCCAGAGGACTCCTATTCTTAACATTTCTTTCTCCAGAAATGCAGAAGAATTCATAAAAAATGTGTACCCCGTTCTTTTAAGCTAACTATAATGTTTAACAGATATGAAAACGGGCTGCGTGTTATTATGTATCTCCTTGGCAACATCTATGATGAAACTTGGACGTCCATTTTCAAGTATATCCATGTCAACATCTGCGATAAAAATGGGCATTCGATTCTCAATTATCTCCTTGGCGGCAACCTTGATGAAAATGGGCTTGTAGTTATCATGTATCTCATCGGCAACCGCTGTGCTGAAAAATGGACTGTTGATCAGCATGTACCTCCTTGGAAACTATGGGAGTTAACATCTTTGTAAACTTGCACCATTTCTTAATCTGAAAAACACGAAATATACAAATGCTGGAGTAATAACTACACAATTCCAATAACAATTTTGTTGTGTAACGTAATGAAGGAAATTGCCTGTAATGCTGTATGTCTTCTTTCTCCTTCGTAGGAGATTGCTTTTTTCAGCTGGGTTTTCCCACGTGTACTTTCATCCGTTTAACAGTAATCGCAATGTTCACATTACTAGTGAACATTAATCACATTGTTCATATTATTTATCGACCTTAATCACAGTGTTTTTTTATTAGTCAACATTAATCACAGTGTTAATTTACTAGTCATCGTTAATCACAGTGTTCATTCACTAGTTCATCATTAATCACAATGTTCATATTATTAGTCGACCTTAATCACACTGTTCACTTACTAATTAACCTTAATCACAATAATCATTTACTAGTCAACCTAAATCAGTGTTCATTTACTAGTCCACCTTTATCACAATGTTAATTTACTAGTCAAACTTGAATAGTGTTCATTTAATAGTCAATCTTAATAACAATTTTATTTTACTATTCAACGTTAATTACAGTGTTCATTTACTAGTCAACTGCAGCTATCGGTTCAACCATTACATCTTTTGCTATGAACTGGAATTCAAAATATAAATAGCGGATATTAGAAGGAAAACAAGATTATAGTCAATGTTTCAAATTGTTCATGCTATTTTAAGGCTCATATCTAAACATATTACTGGACATATAAACCAATTTTTGTAGTATGTATCTTTAATAATACTTGCATTATCATATTTGCCTTAGGAATAAAACCACTAACCATTAACACAGACTGCCAAACCCAATCTCACAGATGTGGGTTCGGCAACAGTGATTTTCCCTTAAATGCATAATTAGTATCAAATCTCATCCACACCTCAGTTATACTAGAGCGAAAAGCATTTTATTTTGCCAGTAACTATTGTATGATTTTAGACTAGGACTGCTTGTTCCAGCATTCAAAACTTAAATTGCCACTTGGCCAACAGGATCATTGCAGCGAGAGCTGCAAGGCTATAATATCTTCTTTTGCCTTGAAGTGTTTTGATAGGAACACGAACTATATGAAAAAGTCTGCGAAGAAATTATCTCACTAGATGGCAAAGGAATGGAATTGTGTAGCTGAGATGTGGTCCTTTTAGCAAACTAAATACACCATCGAGACTATATAGAAAGTATGTTCTGAAAGATGACTGACTAGTTACGCATTTCATGTCCATCAAAACCAGTGCTCCTAAAGGTAGCTGACTATTCTTATCCATTTCACGTTCATCAATCAGTGTTCCTAAAGGTGACTGACTATTCTTATCCATTTCACGTTCATCAATCAGTGTTCCTAAAGGTGACTGACTATTCTTATCCATTTCACGTTCATCAATCAGTGTTCCTAAAGGTGACTGACTATTCTTATCCATTTCACGTTCATCAATCAGTGTTCCTAAAGGTGACTGACTATTCTTATCCATTTCACGTTCATCAATCAGTGTTCCTAAAGGTGACTGACTATTCTTATCCATTTCACGTTCATCAATCAGTGTTCCTAAAGGTGACTGACTATTCTTATCCATTTCACGTTCATCAATCAGTGTTCCTAAAGGTGACTGACTATGTATGTGCATTTCAAGACCATCAATGTCAGTGTCCTTTTTAAGACAGAGATATTTTGATGAAATAAATATCTTTATGTTTTATTCATTTTCAGTGATTGCTAAGTGCGAAAAGTAAGAGAAAGACACAACAAGCGCCATCTTATTATGACGTCATTCAGTTTTTGATATATTCGAATGACAAAAGGGTCAATACATTATAACTGAAGAATGCATCTATCGCTTTTGGATAAAGGTTTATTCAATAGCCTTCCCTAAAACAAAACAGAAAAGGCAAATAGGTTTCCTTTAGCCTACATACTATTTAATAGGTGTTCAAAAACTTATTGAAAATTATTCCTGTTTGAATGAATTAACCTTACTAATAATATCACAGATGTAAGGCACCGTTGTAAGACACGGAAAAGTAAAAGAAGTTTGGGTTGAGAAATGTTCTCCAGCCGTTGCAGAACATGGAGAAGAAAAAAAACTTTTTAAAAAATAACTTGGTGGCATTTCAGGACGAAAATTTTGCTCAATTATGAAACGGTCCTGTAGTCTGCACGGTTGCATTTTATCACATGGCACATTTAAGAAGTAGGCATATACAACAAAATAGCCAGGTGTCACTTCAAGACCAAGCAAAGCTGCAACCAGCAGTATCGCTTTTTGTTGAACTTCTCTCGCAAAACATTTTTTCATGATCCTAAAATACATTTTCTCCATCTCAATGTTTGAAGCAATAACAAATATCTTAATACCATTATGATCTTTGGGATTTTTAACCTAAAACAAATGTTCTATTGATGACAACCTGTTTCAATGTAGAGTCACGATTATCATAAATTACATATTATTCTACCACCTTGAGCTTCATAGTCCTGCAACAATGTATTGTGCTGAAACTGATTTCCTTGTTTTAGTCACAGTGACCATGTCAACTGACGTTTTCTTTTTATAAGCATAGTGTGTATACTTTACTGTAAGTCATGTACCTAAATTGGTAAAGTTCTGTGGTGTATGATTTATGCTACTCTACTTAAACTACGTGTCTTCGTTCTGTTGCAGTGAATCTAATAGTGTTACCTTTTGATTCAAAGAGCAATGCATGTCTTAATAATCCAAGTGCAATCCATGCACAAAGAATGGTTCATGTATGTACTAAACACCTAAGGTTAACGTGCAGAAACCATTTTACATTTTTCAATCGTTATGACCTTTGACGATTTAACTAGAGACAAATACTTAAATGGGCTGTTGTGTTACCTGATGTACAATATATCCACAAAGAATGGTAACTGGTGATGATTGAAAACTCAACGTTTATGCACAAAACCGTTTGCTTCCATCAGACATACTTTTCTTGACCTGTAAGCTTTTGACCCCTAAATTAACATATATCTTTCTTGCCTCATGTATAACCTATTCCATAAGATTGGCAAAAAACAGATACAGAGAACCGTAATCATTGGCCGGGACAGAATGTTCTTATTTTTGTGACAGTAACAATGACAATTTAAAACAACTTCAAACAACATTTTCCTTCCCCTCATATAAGATATACGTAATGCTTGGTAATAGGAGATGACAAAGAACTCTAGTTATTGCGTAGTCACAATTTATCTTTCCAGCCAGTGAACTTGTCCTTTTAGTTTTTCACTATTAAGACTTTAGTGATGCAAAATGTTAGGATAAGGCATGTGATAAAGAATTAATGTTATTGTGCAGAAACCACTTTTACTGTTTCAATCATGATGACCACCGACCTCTAGACTTAACTAATGAAAAAACATCAATAGGCTGTTTCTTTACTCCATGTGTACGCCATCCATCAGGCTACCTGTAGATGAAGGAGTGCTGAAGTTATTGAGAGCAAACAACTTTTCTTCTATATTATACAATTATTCTGACCGTTAACCATGTTGACCCCAAAGTCAACATGGCCCTTCCTTGCCCCAAATGTAAGATATTCTCAAAGTTTGTTAAACACATATATAGAAAACTAGAATTATTGGCCAATAAGTAGTTTTATTCTTTTTGTCACAGTGATGATAAAAATCGATAAACAATTTAAAATATATCTTTCCTTCTCCATGTGCAAGGTATCTGCTAGTTAATGTGTTGTCACAATTGTTCTCTTTTCAGCCATTGAACTGAACCTTTGAGCATTGTACCATGAAGTTGATAATGTTCTTCTTTTCACGGCATGCAAGCCACCCACAAAGTGTTGTATGAGTGCATGGTGGACAACATAGTTACTGTTTAAGCAAAACCAATGAACAGACACAGACCGCTGGATTGGCATCACATCATAATATGAACTGCCCTTCAGTATGATGGATATATATACACACTGTAGTATCACTAGTTTTAATGGGTACCGATTTTGTGGATTTCATCGTTCCCTGAACCACACATATAAAGGTCCAATGAAACATTATTCACACGTGATAAAGAAGACACCCCTCCATAGTTGGCAATGTGCTTCATTCCTGGAAATCAGAAAACTTACGTGACAAAAAAAAATTATATTTTTTTCCTGTAATTTGCTGATACAATATTGGCTTGATAATTATAAGTTTGTTTCATTTTAACCCTTTAACATTCATAATAAATTATAATGCATTTTGCAATGATTCAATGTACACATATTTATATTATTAATTGACATGTTTTGATGGAATGAAGGTAGAGTTAAATGAACATAAATTTCAAACTATTTAAACACTGGTAGTACTGAAATAAAAGATTAAACGATAAGAATATATGAAAATTAGAGTAAATATCTATTCTTAGATTCAATATTTATTCAAACCTATTTTTTATTTAAGTGAAACTGTTGTCACAACATGTAAATCCTGGTGAACACGAGAAGCAAGTACTTCACCCATGTATGCTTAGTCCTGGTGAAAAAGAGGAATGAAACTATTACTTGAGGAATAATTACTAAAGAAAGGTAGACACTAATTAAAGCTGATTTCTTATGATCACAATTCACTGATGTTCATTAAAAAAGACCCCCAATGAGTCAACTTTGGTCTCTCTCAATTATGCTGGTAAGCAAAACTATTTGTAAGGTAACAGAAAAATAAATCCACTTTCTGAAAGCCATATATAATTAGGTCTGATTTTTCTCACATTTTCACGCAATCATCAATTCGCCATTCATTATGACTAGGTTTGAAGCTGTCCATTCATAAATACACTGATTAACATGTTCTTTTGTAGTCTTTAATTTTGATAAAATATTGCTACTAAAGTTAGTTGGTACTTGAGATAGGCTCAAACAAAGGAGTGATTCCACTGTATTTCAATTTAGGTCCCATCTTCACACTTTACTTGACCCTAAAGAATTAATTTGCTGTCAATGCATGCACGTTTCATTGAGCAAGTGACAGCTGGACATCTGTTTGTTCCACATGTGAAATAATAATTATCCACACCAATAATAAATTAAAGTGAATTAAACTTCTCAGGCCACTGCTTTAATGCCATGTTCATCAGAAATAGAAAGTACAACTTGATGGACATTTATTTAATGCCATGTCCATTATAAATATATAGTACAACTTGATGGACAGTGCCGTAATGCCATGTTCACCAGAAATAGATAGAAAAACTTAATGGACAGTGTTTTAAGGAATAGGTGGTACACATGAACTTTCATAACTGATTGATTCGGTGTTGTTGGCTGCAGTGGCTCCCTTTGTTGCAGAGTCAAAATGACTTATATTGATATATTGATAGGTGCTTGATTGTTACTCATATAGGTGGTAGTCAGCAGTTACGTAACTACCTTTGTAGCAGGTACAGCCGTGCTGTGGGACCTGGATGTCTTGAGCGCCCAGCCCAGCTAGGAAAAAAGTGACAGCAAGGGGGGGGGGGGGCAGTGCATAAAGCTTGCTGTGAAGCACATTTTGTTTTAACTACCGGAACGACCACAATTTGTTGTTGACATCGCTTAGTTCTTTTGTATTGTTCATTTGAGGTATTTGTACATGTAATCCACAAAATTAAATACCTATAATACTGCAAACATTAGCATGCAAACACATGGGTTTAAGTGTTAACACAAAATCTTTTTCTTTTGCATAACCATGATAGTTGTGACTTACAAAAATAAATGATACTACAGTTTACTTGTCTATATATTTAACTAGATGTAGTAATTTCATGGTACATCAATTTTCAATACAGAAAGTACCTTGTAAATGAAACATCTCCTTCAGCTCCAAAACAAGGTCATTCCTATGTACTTCCTCGATAGCATTTAAAAGCTGCAGAACGTTCTCACGATCTTTCTTAATGCTTCGGTTAAGCCATGTTGACAGAGCCCTGCGAATCTGATCTAACGTATTTCCTGGCATGTCCATCTGAATCCTGTCAATCTCTGCCTGAGACAGGTCAAGGTTAAGTGCCACGAATTTCCACTCTGCTCCAAGTCTACTTGCAACATGAAGTAAGCCCTGATCTGACAGCAAATGACCTTGGTGTAATAAAATGATTTGCTTCAATTAAAACATCAACATTATATAATATACGTTGTACATGTATGACTCGATGTATACTTATTATATAGAAGACCGTGAAATGATACACATGTGCAGCGTATCAATATGATCTATGATACACAGACAGCTTAACATAAGATACCTTATTGAAGCATATATCAACATAATGATATTTTCAGCATTCGAAGGTCAGGTGGTGTCGTTTTATGTGTGGGCATATTGATTATTTTGCAACTATGCAAATTACAGACAGACATACTACTTATTCATTCTCATCCGTGACAATATACTGATAGATTTCCAAACAGATTGTCAAAGGGGTGTCAATATTTTAATTCAACCATTAAGACCATTTATGGCAGATCCACTTGATCATATGCAGGATGCATTTTAGTCACCACGCTAATTGTTCTGTATTGCAAGAATGATTTAAAAGCATCTTATTTCAATGTCTTCACCTAAATTGGGAAGCCGTTATAATATATTCGAAACAGAAGAAACATTGCAATTTGGTTCGTGCAAGGAAATTCTCCAACAAGTCCAGATGTGGTAGCAGAAACGACTAACAACCGCATCCATCATGTTTTACTTACGGCACACACAAGAAAACTAACTGTCATGGCAACAAGGAAGCTAGAGAAAAACAAAACTATTATCAATCATTCAACATGAATAAGCAAGTGACTATATTTCATTAGGTCTGGTAGTGAAAACACATTGTTGATATGATCCACAAGTCGTAAAGACCATATATAGTAACGATAACAAGAAGTTTAAGTTTGCCAAAATGTTTGGTTTGGTGTCAAGTTGCCGCCACCAGTTTCATTTAATATCATTCAGCAGTCATATGAAAGTGTTAATTGAAAACAAAGATGTTGATTAATATGGTAGTGATAGCAAAGTTTCCAAGCTGGTTGCCATGGCAGCCAGGTTTTGATGTATAAGTCATGGTAAGCTTCTCATTGTTTGGCCATCTATTTAGCATAAGATATTTAAAATGGCAAACATGGTGGCCATATTGGATACCTGAAAATTATAAATTTAATTCTAGGCCAATAGTAATCAAGGATGAAACTGCAGTCCAGGTTTCAAGACTTTCAATCGTGCAGTTTATAGTGAATAGAGATAGCAGATAACCATTAGCAATTGTAGATCCATCACGTAGGCTATTGTGGTCAAATAGGTGTAGGTGGTTCTGACTTCAATTTGGCACACGTAACAGTAGACCAGCTCAAGAAACATGGTGACTTAAGTCTTTAAGAAAAGACCCATGTAAAGCCACCTTCCTAACTTGCTACATTCCCAGTGTACTAGAAACGTTATTTCTAAGGATTCAATGCAAAACTATTATGTATATTTTCCTGCTCATTAATGAAGTCATCCAACACCTGCAGATGAAACTCAGTTTTTCTTTACATGAATTATGATTGTTGTCATTGTTTTTCTTAAGGTCATGGTTTTATTTGCTCTGTTTAATTAAGTCACTTTACTCCTGTTAATCAAATTCAGAAGTGTATTTGAGGTATATTTCATTAAATAAAAGCTAATGGCACAAAATACAAATTTCAAATAAACTCCAAGTCATGGCATAGAGTATATGAAATAACGTAAAATTAGGCACAATCAAATTTATTCATTACTAACCAGACCCAAAGATAAAACTCAAAAACCATGTTTCATGACTTTATTTGTAAAGTCCCATGGTGTTATGGTGGCACCATTTTCATTTCAGACCACTAAGATGTATTCTTATGAAAACTCTTATAATGACATGACTTTTCATTCAAGCAGAATAGCTTTAAAAATGTTTTTCAAGGTGTCTGTTAGAGTGACTATTGCGCATCATATTGACACGAAGTTTTATTTGGACAAAGAAAACTGGTCCGTTAGTGAAAACACTATGTTTAAGTATTCATTCATTCGGAAGAAATAGCAATACCATTATCAATCATGCATATCGTTTCTGGTTTGGATGAGCTAAGCCTACTTTAAAGTGTTTTTCCATATGCTTTCGGGCAATGAAAGTACAGTCTCTTGCCATGTGTCTTTGTGAAAGGAAAGTAGAGTGTCTTCCCTATTATCTTCGGGCAATGAAAGTTCGGTGTCTTGCCCAGTGTCTTTAAGCAGTGTTAATTAAGTCACTTGCCTAAGTAAACAAAAGGGCAACTTACACAGCCTGGGCCAAAAATGATGTCTAATAATCGTGAAATGGAATAGTGTGTGTGTGTGTGTGTGTGTGTGTGTGTGTGTGTGTGTGCATAGCTCTAAGAGTATTCGCCAGAAATTCACTTAGAATAAAGCTTAGTTTGTTATATGACTGTCTCTCATGCAAATCTGACTAACACGCTATATCGGTATTTTAGAAAATTAGTATTTTTCGAAATTGCGAGAAGAATTCAGAGCTAAATGAGTGGAAAAATATCATCAGTGATTATTGAATGAATAGTGGTTAGAGATCCGCAGTGAGGTTTGAAAGAAGAGTGGCTATATTTCCAGATTGATTACTACAATACAAATTGCCAGAGATCGGCTGTGATCATTGAATGAAGAGTGACTAGAGAAAGCAATAATTACTGAGGGAATGGCCATAAATCAGCCGCGATTATTTAATGAAGAGTAGCCAGGGATCAGCATTGATTATTAGAAGAAAAGTGACCATATCTCCTGAGTGGTTAGTGCCAGAATAGTTGCCGGAGATCAGCAGTAATTACTGAATAGAGAGAGGTAGAGATCAAAATTTATTACTAAGAATGAAACGAGTTCAACAGTAATTGTTGAATAAAGAGTGGTCACAAATTAGTAATAATTACTGAAAGGAATGTTGCAAGTGAAAGCAATGATTACTGAACAAGTGGCCAGATATCAGCTGTGATTACTGAATGAAGATCGGTAAGATAAAGCTATGATTACTTAAAGTGTAGCCAGATGTCAACGGTGATTACAGAAAGTTAATGGCAAGAGATCCGAACTGACTACTATGATCTGAAGCTAAGAACGGTATATAGAGAGTCGGAATAATACAACTATTATATTACGTTCTATAAACCATATCTTATTTTGAAATTTTCAATAAGATGGACCAGTAAAACTCCCGAAATGTGACTAAACGTAACGTTTAAAACCGTCTTGCCTTTGGTTCAGCTTATATATAAGCTCAGATAATAATAATAATAATAATAATAATAATAATCATCGTCAGCAAGCATTCATCAATTTGTTTGTCAATTACAATATTTTATTCAGAGCAAACAGGAAATGTTTAATAAAAAGTCTGAGTAAGATGGAAAGAACGAGTGCAGCTTTTTTACATATACAACGAGCACCAACCTTTGTCATTATCATGCCCACTGAATGCATTTAAACAGGATTAGGCTATTCATCAATGATAACACAGGTATCTATTCAACCTTCTTTATCACATGGATATGTTTGTAGAATTTGCCGTGTCAGACATGCTTTGCGAATGAATATAAACTATCTTGATTGGATTCTGGAAGTTCTTTTATAGCTAATGCTTTGTTGCTACATTGTGAACAAAACTGTGTAACCTCTATCAAGGCCATTTGCCAAGAAACTGGTTCCCTTCTTCAAACAGATGGTTTTCTAAATTAGTAGCAATCTCAACTATGTACGCACTAATATTGCTAGATCTACTTTTTAGCATGGCTCTTACGTGCTATCAAAACTTCTAAAAGCTATTCATGATATAGGCATATATTTCAGGTTGGATCAAAACAGAAACTAAAATCTAACCTTCAGAGTGGTAGCAAAATTCATCCGGTTGGTTGCACAATTATCTCATTATTATATATGTATCTCCCTTAGCATACATGTATCTTCTATCCATAATATTAATGACCAACGCTCATATTTGTAAATTTCACTGCTGGCAAGATTGATGTTGCAGATCAAGATCTGATCATGGTAAAAACTCATTGGAAAATATTATGAATGATGAAATTATGTATACTTACAAACATCGTCTTCACCAGATTGTTCCTGAAATCATAACAAAACCACATTTCATATTGTGTGGGATACAGATGACAGTCAGTGTATATCAAACTGTAACACTAACTACACGGACAAATTAGTCTTTAACTTACCCATGTAAAGATATTTATACATTTATGTAATTATTAGGATCACACAAAGTTTCTTTTTTCATCTTAGTAAAATGAAATTACACAAGAGGTTAACATGTTGATAGGAGTTTTATAACAAATAATCCACTGCTTCTGAGCTAGAACATTTGTTATAATTTGGAACTCAGTTAAGATATATGTGCATACAGTTACATTAAAAATCTGCTTGCGCTCAGACACGTTAATAGTGCAAGAGTTTAAGAAAATACAAACGAGCAATGTAACACATTTCTAGTACTCACATGATCTTTGAACCAAAATTTCAACAGCTTATTGGACTCAATCATGTTGTCATGGAAATCACAACATACTTCTGCATTTTCTTCAAGAACGGATACAGGAATCAGGCTGTTGACACTGACACCATTGTATTCAGGACATTGTATAAACAACTCATACCTCAGGTTCTGGCTCAGGTATCCAATAATCTTGGAAAGCATGGCAGTGATGAACTCTCTTGCCCCAATGCACAGCTCTGAGTATGGGGTCTTTTCCTTGATCCCCATTCTGGTTACTCTCACAAATATGACGTATTCCCTAAAGTATAGAATTAATTTGTGACACTTGTCCAGCTGAAAGACACAACAGCCACAGAAAATCTGATTCTCTTGCATCTCCTCTTTCTTCTTTGTGGCTAGTGGCCAGTGAGCAACACAGGCAGCAAGAAGTCTATGAAAGATTGGAGACGGCAAGAACTTCTCCGTAAAAACGTAGCACAATACTGATGAGCTCTCCACCTGAGGATTTGGTTTGGGGCATATAACATCTTGTGGTGTTTCCTGACGAAGCATGCATGGTGCAAGGAAGTAATTATCCTCCTAAAAAGCAATCGATTTTTTTCTACTAGAGATATTTCAAATGAATATAATATATCCATTTTCTGCTATAAAGACCAATATGACGAAATATGCATGGGCAAAAAACAAACTGCTTACCATAACAGATGTGAAAATACTGCAACATCACACTAACTGAAACAAGATACTTGTTATTGTTGGTGTCCTTTTAACTCCTTTTCAACAAACGGTATGATGCACGGATAGCCTATTGAACTGGTGCAGGAATAATCCAGGACAATCCCGGTAGGACCATCGACCCATGGGAAGCTACTTCACTGATATGTTATAATTTCGATTATTAGTATATTCAACAAACACGTGATGGTAAAGGCCTATATATCAAGTTTGATCAAACTATTATCGAACTCCAAGTGCTAAGGCAGGTTGGAACAAATCTCTGTATCAAATCCAATATCACCTAATACAGATCTGTACTGATCTCTCTCATAACTAATCTCAACTAATATCTTGCAGTTTTAACAAATCTGAATAGAATTGGGTCAGAAATACAATCTCTTTGGTGATACGTTTATTGTCAATCGTGTGTAAAATATCTCATTTATCTCTATCGGTCTTGATCATTATAAATGTACAATATGTACCATATGACATAACCTATCTACCAGACTTGAAAATAATATTATCAGAAACCGAATAACTGAAGTACTGATGGGATTAATCAAACAGATGCAATATCACCTCTATCATATACATGTGCATGGATTTTTCCCAAAATTATACTCATATAAGATCTTAATCGTTTACACTAAATATATAACTTTAATAACTATAAGAACAGAAAAAGTACATAGTGTCGTAGCATGCTTATATAGACCCTATATTTGATATATGATCGAACTTATATGTACAATCATCTCATTATTTTGCATCGATCACGCTTGATACCGATCCTAGATCTTGATGTTATAAACATTTATATATTAAAGATGATCCTTAATGTATAACGTGTATAGTGATATATTGTAAGAAAAAGTATATATATATATATATATATATATATATATATATATATATATATATATATATATATATATATATATATATATATATATATATATATATATAGCGAGTGGGAAAGAATAGAATAGGATAGAACATAATGTAATAACTCGGCATTTCATATATGAAATAATAGACTACACGATATATGTATGATTGACAGTTTGAACTGTTGAAATGTGACCTTGACCTTCATACCAGGAATGCCAAGTTGGAATATAGTATATCTTCCGAAGACATATAGAGAAAATTTGCATACAACTAGCTGATAACAGTTAGATTTCATCGAACAGGTGAACATACTTACGTTGTTAACACACAAGATGAGATACGTATGTTATTCACTCATTACAAAAAGTTGTTTTATTTTATATTCAAATTTACCGGCTAGCAAGATTTAGTATTTACGAGATTAAAGTGGCTTATTTTTGCTCTGTTTAGCTTCTGGTTTGTTTTCTTTGGTTATTAGCACATAAACTGTAAAGAGTAACCTAATTCTCCATCCCTATTCAAAGTAAAATAACACATTAACAAAAACTGTCACTGTCTCTTGAGTTTGAACTCATGTCGTCTTAAATTGGAATTGGTTGTGTGTGCCGCTCAACTACATAAGCGTGTATGAATAACAAGCTAAGTACATGGTTATAATGGTATCGGTGTCTACAGACGGTCATTTCACTGTTTTCAGTCACCTAGCTTGTTTCTCTCTGAAAGTCAACTAATTTGCGGTCTAGCTTCATATATATATATATATATATATATATATATATATATATATATATATATATATATATATATATATATATATGTTAAATAATTCTAAACTGTTGCACTAGGCTGAAAACTTAAAATATTGAGCACTGACCAAGTCAAGAATACTAAATTGATATTTGATCTTCTAAGTATTATGTATAAGTATACAATATCACATTATTTTATTCCTAATGTCTCTCAAGTTACCAACTCAAAACAGCAGTGTGATGGAAAGTTAAAATAGTGGTACATTACCTTTCCTATGATGACATAAAGCCTATTGGAGAATGCAGTTTCGGACGATACCTTATTCGTAAACAATGTTTTATACCTTAATCTTTATGATACACGCTATTTTTGCATGCAGATTCTGATCATGCCATATATTCCTTAATATTGATGATAGGACCTATTTTGGCATGCTTATGCTAATGGTGATTTATTAATATGCGAAGTCTCATCCTTTAATGTTGAAAAACTTTATGGTACTGAGTGGACGGGAACTGTTGGTTATTTAAAGCATTTAACCATTTGAAGAAAGGATATTCCACTCACCTATTAATTATAACAAAGTATTCAATTAAATTTCATATCTATGTCAGAAACAAAATGTATAGTTATAATGCAGAAATCACATATGACGGAGGGACAGAAGACAATATGGATACCATGCTTGAGTGACAGATTGAAACATCGATATCATGATGGACCTCCAGACGGACAAATCGAAACATGGATATGATGATGGAGGGACATATGGAAACATTGATACCATGATATAGGAACAATTGAATACCATAACTGAAAGACATTAAAACGTGGATACCGTGACAGAAGGATATATAGAAATATAAAACCTATGGCATAAACGGTTCTTGGAAAAGGTAGGTGATACTACTTAATAACTGCAAAGAAACGTCTGTGTAGTGTAGGGACATAACCCAATTACATATGAACTGAAAAGACCACCACTGAATGCAACTTGGCTCTTCTTGATAAGACATGCTCACATACCAAATTTAGTTTCACTGCCAAATGTCTTCAAGTTTTTCTTTTGTCTAAAATAAATTGTATGCTGTATGGACTGACAGGATGTACGATGGTCTTTCATTCCGTATAAGGGATCCTATGAGAAAACAGTAACAGTCCTTCAAAACTATATTCCTATTGTTTTGCCAAAATGCATTGTATGATATATGGATTGACACGACATAGTGATATAATGAAAGAACAGTCACTAATAATCAACAGTAAATGCCTATTTAACATAATATAGTAAGGACAAACCACATACAATACTAACACTTCAGGATTTATATAAACAAACCTTGACCTCCTGTCCATCCTGATTGAATAACCTTGGTTTGGCGATGATATTTAACTTCTCCATTAGAAGCAAGAGATGGTCCTTGTTGTCATAGAATTCCTTGTGGTTTTTCTCTGTCCAGATGGCATCTATAGATACAGAGCAAGACTTCAGAAAAATAAAGACCTTATTATGTAGGCAGTAATATAAATGTCATGTATGCACACAAATCTTTAACGCCATCATTCATATAAAGGTCTCTTGGTTATGCCCATTTTTGTGTACATACTTCTGATTGTTCATGGTATGAGAGTAGAAAGAGTTACATTTAATGATATACAAACCAACATTTTAGTCTGCCAGTTAACGTTTTTGAAGTTCCACCATATACTCATCTTCGTGCTGGCCTCGAATGTAGGTAAGAATGTCTAGATCGAGATCGTTTCTTGTAAAATAAAGTAAGTTAATCATAATTTGAAAGTCAAACATTATGGTGTTACAAAATTAGATGATCGATATTTCACTGCAGAAAAATGTGCTATATTTATACTATTTGTTGTTCAAATTGTAATCTAAACACTGGACCCAATGTGGGATGATTATGCTTGCTCTAGAGCTAACAGCCTTTGAAAGACAGTGTGACAATATTACATATCTCGTTGATTAAAGAAGCAATGTTAACTAGATACACTACTTATGTTATATACAGAGAACTTTTGAATGCAACGCCAACACTTGGACAAGATTTTCATTAGTGACCAACACAAATAAAATACATATGAAACAAACTGGAGAACACACATTACATTAATTTCGAACAAAAAACAACGTCAATTCTGAATGTCCTAGCATTATTCACAGTCTTACAAAGGATTACAAATAGTTAGCATATAAGCATATGATAGTAAATAATTAAAACTTGATACATATTTACTGCAACATTTTTGGAAGCATTGTATATGGTCCCAAGTAGCTTTAACGTACCATTAGCAAAACTACGGTGGTATACTATTACAAATGTGCAGGTCTAATTGTAAACAACATCGTGAGGTGTCCTTCGAAGCTTCCTTCCGTAATAGCTTTACAATAAAGCAAAACCTCTAAACAATGAATGCTGATGACACTTATTATATATGGTCTATTACAATGATAATATAAGCTTAACTTCCCAGATAGAGCGGTGTAGAATTTGGTCGGTATAGCGGTAGCAAGCTTAGTCAGCCATATACAGGATTACCCAATCGATGAAAGAAGACTGTTTCATAGTTTTGATAAAATTAGGGTAAGAAAACAGGTTTAAAAACTGTTGACAATATGTACAAATCAAATATAAAATTACTTCATTAATATAATATAGTATTAAGTAATTTCATATATTGGGATTAAAATATGGAGACTGATGATAAAAGCCCATAATCCAAAGTTAGTGACATAAATAAATAAATATTTACTCATCAGACTTTATAAGACAAAGGATTAAATCCCAACTGGGCCTGAATATCTTCCTGAAATATGGACTTCTGAATGGTATGAAGCAAGTGTACATGGATCGAACGCACGTGCCCCACGCAAGGATATACCAGAAGATCAAATGACATATTGAAATGATCTATCAGAAGTCTTATAGGCACTGTTTACCATCTTAATCGGAAGTGAAAAATATTTGACTAATACAGATTCAACACCTCTGTTGTTATGTTCATATTGCTTAATTTGCTCCATGAGTTATTTTCCGTCCAGTTTGTTTCACCTACTAAGCATAGGGTATTGAATATTCGTTTTCACCTCAAACGGTAATCTTCCTTCTAATTCAAAAAATGAGTCAAACCAACTAAAGCGAATATTTCAATTTATATTGGCCGATTACACATTTAGGAGAACAGAGTTTATATAATTTGTATGTATGGACGGATTCATCTTTCATCTTAAACTTCCAATTATTATAAACAAAATTTACCTCTGAAACACAAAACTAACGACTAGCAGTCTGCTTTTAATTAATATTTGTGTAAAACATAACAAAATACAGAACTCCTCATGACACGCATGCTATTCCAATCGCGAACGCCGTGCTTTATTAATGATTCTCTTATTATAAAAGACCATATATTTTCTGCAGTTTCATTGTTATGCTTGTTTATTGTTTTGCCCCTCTGCATCCCTTCCTTGCTGCTTTTCATCTCCATGTCATTAAATGAAAATGTTTTGAATGACTGACAATCATACCATTCTGACAATTACAGGTAACATCCAATGATGATATCACTAGATGAATAAATACGTACAATCCAGGAGACATCCAATTATGACATCCCTTGATGAATCCCTGCCTAACATCAAGAAACTTACAGGTGACCCCCAAGATGACATCACTAGAAGAAATCCATGCCTAACATCCGTACAATTACAGGCGATAACACTATCTGAATTCACGCCTTCCATTCAGTGAATAGCACACACAAATGATATATCTAGATGACTAAATGCCTACCATTCAGAGAATTGCGCCCACTAATTATATCTCTAGATTAATGCATGCATACGAAACAGCCAATTACATGTGATACCTCTAGATGATTTCATGCCTACCATACAGCCAGCTATCAGTTTTATCACTAGACGCCAAACACAAATGATATCTCGTTATCCTGAAAAAATGCCATATGACATATGATTGGAATGTTACATTTAGACTAATATGTATTAATCAGAAATGTATGATGCCCCTATATTATTTATATTGTTTCGTTAATATATAGTATATCTTTCGGCAAATACTAGCTACAGCGAAAAACACTTTTGCATAATGATGATAACAATATGGAAATAGAATATTATTAATTTTTCAATGTTTGTTTTCTTTCAAGCGTTTTATAAATTATCATTAGGGACGCTTTAGCCCATTTTAAACAATATTTGTTGTGATAATTGACAACACAACATTTTGCTTTCCTCATATCAAATAATTTAAGTAAATGTTTTATTCTATAGTTTTGTATGTAATGCGTTTTTCCTAACATGATATAAGAAGAGTAAGCTATTTTAGCTTTTATATTGCCTTTATCGTCAAACCTTCTCTGTCGGGTGTAGGTTACCCGATAATTCAAAGGTAACGTAAATCAACACACAAGCAGCAGCCCATTCCTGAACAGCTAACACTCACTCTGGGGAAGCAGACTTGTGGCAAGTATAGCATTAGTCAAATTCGAAAGTTTCATTTGAAATGTAGTACACATTTAAATTTTGGTTTGTCTAGTATTTCTTGATCAGTACCTTCTTTTATTCTCAGAGAAAGATATTGGCCTAGTTGCTGACATGATCTCAAAACAAGCGCGAGGCTGCAAGAAATATGGTGCACAAATCATCGATTGGCAAGAAGACAAGGCCGTCGATGGTCGGTTACTTTGTAAGAGCTTTCCATGCTGTTTTATAAAAAAAATATATTTTCCTTACATCAAAGTATTTCAGTTCAAAGTTGTATCATGTGTTGTCTCTATTGAATTCATATTTATATCATGATAAAAAAATGCGTGCTATATTATCCAAGCTTCCGCACTGCCTTTGTCGTTAGTTTCTGGTCAATAAATATGTATTTATTTCCTGATCAAACATGCAATAACGTTAAAAATGCAACTGCTATCAATGGGTGAATACATATTCTTGACAAAGGCCAGAATGACGTATACAGTCTCTGCAAAGTCTGACCCCTTTACCTTAGTACCAGTTTTTAGCAAAGAGAATTTACTGGTACACTAAAGCTAACATCAATATAAGTTACCCAAGCTAAACATGGAACTACACAAACTAACTGTATATGTTATGGTGTTATTATTTAGGACCACATTCGACGGTTCAAACTATTATTCTTCCTCACTAGTTATATTATATGAAAGGAGCCATAAGAAAACAATCACCTAGGTGGCCTTATTAAAATACAGCGTACACTATCCTCCTCCTATTTTAAATGTTCATTTCTGCATCAAAGTAGTATTAAGCAAATAGTTGTTAATGTATTGTGCACTAGTTTGAATGAGTATATGTAAGTGTCTGTATATGTGTGAACATGTTATCTGATTATTATGAATTTGTATTATAACAAAGAGTATATTTGCTTGAAACGAGATAATAGCACAAAAGCCTCATCGAGGGGATAAACATACTTAAGTTTACCACATACGTGCAAATTTATTTTTTGTGCTCAAAACTATAATTTAAACAACTAAAAAAT